>JARGCV010000811.1:245000-278564 GCA_034064705.1 Bothrops alternatus | reverse complement strand
GGAATGGAATGGATTGGAATGGAATTTTTAAAATTCTTCTTTGAAGGAGTGTTTTGTAGCATTCATAAGGCAAGTTAACAGGCCATAAAAGCTCCATTTTTAAAAAAAAAATGACACCAGGGAAGCAAACCATAGCATATAATGCCAATAAATTATGATGACTATTTCTTTATTTCAAGATTTTATGATCTTCTTTGTTTTCCAACTGAAAGAAAACAAGAGTCCCCAAACCCTCCTGCACTGAGTAACTTTGGTTTCTCCGTTTTGTGGAAAGGAATAGGCAGCTACTCGTCCATGTGGTAAGAGAAAGGTTGGCTGTAGGACAGCCTTTCAGGCAGTCAAATGTTAAAACTGTCTCCCTGAAGACGAGGGACTGTTTGCTTGACTGACCTGTTCATAACGTTAGGATTCTTCACAATTTCTATGGGATTACTGTAAGAGAAAAGTACACAAAGCAATGGATTACAAACAAGGCATTTGGAGAAAGCAAGTAAGAAGTAAAAAAGAAAAAGGTGAGATTGCACTGCACAAAGAGGGAAGGGAAAGGGAAGAGGAAAGGAAAGGGGAGAGAAGGAAAGGAGGAGGAGGAGGGAGGAGGAAGAAGAAGAAGAAAAGAAGAAGAAAAGAAGAAGGAGGAGGAGGAGGAGGAGGGAGGAGAGGAAGAAGAAGAAGAAGAAGAAGAAGAAGAAGAAGAAGAAGAAGAGAAGAAGAAGAAGAAGAAGAAGAAGAAGAAGAAGAAGAAGAAGAAGAAGAAGAAGAAGTGGAGGAGGAGGAGGAGGAGGAGGAGGAGGAGGAGGACACTTATGGGTCTTAGTGCCCTCTGAGCTTGATTGTTTTCTTGCAGATCTTTCATTACCCAAAGTAGATAATATCATCAGTACACTAAATCTTGGGTTGGGTTTTAGCGAATCCTGCAAGATTTGATATAATCTGCAAATATTTGAATCACTATCTCATTAAAAAAAAGTTAAACATAAATTAATGGCACCCGACTCTGAGAATGTTACCAACCTGAGAACATTTGATGAGCATCCTGACCGATAGTTAAACAGATAACTGCTGTGTCTTTCCTGCCTGTAGGATCTCTTTAGCTGAGTGTATAAACCAAAGCAGCATAGGAGAACCCAAAGGAGATGCCTGAGTTGATTTGTCCATCACAATTAGAGTCCTCCGCTTCCCCCTCTCTTTAAAGCAAAATTAAACAAAAACCACATCTTTTATCATCTGTGCTTCTCCCTCGGATTCTTTAATGGAAAGAGGCGGTCCCTTGGAACAATAGACAACATTTAGCTCTCTGATTTCGTTCAACCACAATGTGTGGTGTGGAGAGGGAAGAGTATGAAAGGCCAAACTTCTGCGTTCAATCCCTTCCATTCCTTTCTCTAACATCAACTACTGATATCCACACCACCTTTGGTATAATTAAACATGACACAAACATTGAGATTTGTGTAGCATTTTTTTTAACCAAATAAAGCCAAAAGATGATAATAGTTTATTGTGAGGGTCAGAAGGAAGGCTGAGAAAATATCTACAGACCCGTCACATCCTGGACATAAATTGTTTCAACTCTTCCCTCAAGATGCCACTGCAGAGATTGCATGGCAAAAAGAACCAGAGACAAAGGCAATTCCTTCTCTGATGCCACCACTCTCTCTAACAACTTATCCTCACAGTATTATGATATGTCTAAGTATATTTACTCATGTTGTATGACTGTGGTATTATTAATATCCTTCTCATCTTCTCTACTACCTTCCTCTTATTGGTATCACGGTTATTATTTGTCTGTTGCTTTGCATGTGAGTTGAGAGCTTTTGCATGGAGACACTTGTATGTCCAATTACACTTGGACAATAAAGACATTCTACTGCTATTCCTTTCCATTCCATTCCATATTCTATTTCATTCCATTCCATATTCTATTCTACTCCATTCCATTCCATTCCATTCCATTCAATTCCATCCCATATTCTATTCTATTCTATTCTATTCTATTCTATTCTATTCTATTCTGTTCTGTTCTGTTCTGTTCTGTTCTGTTCTGTTCTGTTCTGTTCTGTTCTGTTCTGTTCTGTTCTATTCCATTTTCTATCCTATCCTATCCGATCCTATCCTATCTATCCTATCCTATCCTATTCCATTTTCTATTCTATTCCATTCTATTCTATTCCATTCCATTTTCTATTCCATTCCATAACATTCCATTCCATTCCATTCAATCCCATATTCTATTCTATTCTATTCTGTTCTGTTCTGTTCTGTTCTGTTCTGTTCTATTCCATTTTCTAGTTTCATTCCATTTTCTATCCTATCCTATCCTATCCTATCCTATCCTATCCTATCCTATCCTATCCTATTCCATTTCTATTCCATTCTATTCTATTCTATTCTATTCTATTCTATTCTATTCTATTCTATTCTATTCTATTCTATTCTATTCTATTCTATTTTCTATTCCATTCCATAACATTCCATTCCATTCCATCCCATATTCTATTCTATTCTATTCTGTTCTGTTCTGTTCTGTTCTGTTCTGTTCTGTTCTGTTCTGTTCTGCTCTGTTCTGTTCTATTCCATTTTCTATTTTCATTCCATTTTCTATCCTATCCTATCCTATCTATCCTATCCTATTCCATTTTCTATTCAATTCTATTCCATTCTATTTTATTCCATTCCATTTTCTTTTCCATTCCATAACATTCAATTCCATTCCATTCCATTCCATTCCATTCCCTATTCTATTCTATTCTATTCTATTCTATTCTATTCTATTCTATTCTATTCTATTCTATTCTATTCTATTCTATTCTATTCTATTCTATTCTATTCTTTCTAGTTTTGATTTATTAAGAGGGCTGGAACTTATCTTTACTGATTGTTCAGTCTCTGTTGCAACAGAGTGAATAAGTGAATATAAAGACATGACAGTCCATGTACTTTGCTAGTAAAGCCATGTAAGCATTAATAAATCTGCATCTCAACATGAATATTCATCCTAGAATGTCCAATGCATTGGCTTGTGGGTATTTGAGTCTGTTTAAGCTCACAATAATTTCCATTTGAGATAAACATTTGAATAGAAGAAGTATATGAAATCATCGACTGTTGTGCATGTCATAATTTAATCCACTAAAACCTTTTAAAAACATTGCTGCCACTCATTTTGGAAAACACCAGGAAAGTTGCTGTGAAGTTCTGCACTTCCTTGTATTTCATTAAATCATAATCCCCTGACTGGAAGTAAAAACTGGATTTCTAAAATCATTTATTTTTTATTCAATCTAAATGAAATAATCAATTTCAGCTCTAATGAGGGATCCACTTCAATGCCCTTTCATCCTGAGAAAAGACAGGCATTTTCTTCATATTTTAATGAAAAAACTTATTTAGTATCTCACTGACTCAGAAGTATTATATTAGATGAAATTATCTGGGAAAATGGATACATCTGAAAAAAAAAATGAGCACAAAGGTAAAATAGGAAAAATGGCCCACAATGCAGATGAACCTTTATTTAAACTTGAAAAGAAGAAAGAGTGAAACTGATGCAGGAAATGAAACAAACCAAAGACTGGAAAAATGAGATTCAGAAACAGAAACTTGAAAAGACAAATCTATTCGTATTTGTCTTCTTCGCTCCCCAATTCTTTATTTTAAGACATTGCAGCATTAAGCAACACATGCACACTGGGTTATTCTCTGCTCAGATACCCATACCCATGAATAAAACATTGTTGATGGCTGAGGTACACGCACAGAGAGAGAGAGACACAAACACACAACCCTTTGGCCCCAGAGTAGTTGTAGCATTTGTTTCTTATCCTGGAAAATCTGCTTATCTATCTCAGTGGGCTTATTCCTCCACCAAAGATACAGAACAGTCTCTTTTCCTACCAGTCACTCTGCATCCAATACATGTGTACACACCCACACCGAGAGAGAGAGAGAGAGAGAGAGAGAGAGAGAGAGAGAGAGAGAGAGAGAGAGAGAGAGAGAGAGAGAGAGAGAGAGAGAGAGAGAGAGAGAGAGAGAGAGAGAGAGAGAGAGAGAGAGAGAGAGATGAATTCTATTAAGGTCATTAAGCCAGCCATAAAAAAAAAGAACACCAGTTCCGAAACTGGAAAGTAAAAACCATGCTAATATTTAATAATTATAAACCTGCAAGGGCCGAGGTGTGGTGCATTTTACCAAGAGCAAAAACAAAGCCTAGCCACATTTGGAGAAATCAAAGTACAATGATCCGATCGTGGCATTTGAAAGAATGCTGCCATTTTAAATGTTTGCAGAATTTTCAACATATCATTAACGAACCATTTTAATTTACTGGGTTAGCAAAAAAAAAAAAAAAAAAAAAGGCAAATTTACACTGGTTAAACAGGTCCTACAATATTATTATTTTTCCCCCTGTAGTTCTTTGTACAACATAGCATCATATCTAAGCTGTGGAATTTCATAGGCTTTAGCTGTGGAATTCCTTCCTTCCTTCCTTCCTTCCTTCCTTCCTTCCTTCCTTCCTTCCTTCCTTCCTTCCTTCCTTCCTTCCTTCCTTCCTTCCTGACTTCTTTCCTCACTCACTCAATCACTCACTCACTCACTTTCTCCCTCTTCATTTCTCCCTCTCTTTCTTCCTTCTTCCCATCCTCCCTTCCTTCTTTTCTTCCTTTCCGTCTTTCTTTTCATTTCTTTCTCTCCTTCCTTTCCTTCTCTCCTCCCTTCCTTTCTTCCCTTTTCCTCTCCATTTCCTCCCTCCCTCCTTCCCTCCCTTTTTCTTTCTTTCTTTCTTTCTTTCTTTCTTTCTTTCTTTCTTTCTTTCTCTTTCTTTCTTTCTTTCTTTCCTTTTTCTTTCTTTCCTTCCTCCCTCCCACCCTCCTTCCCTCCCTCTCTCCCTCCCTCTCTCCCTCCCTCCCCCCTCCCTCCCTTCTTTCTTTCTTTCTTTCTTTCTTTCTTTCTTTCTTTCTTTCTTTCTTTCCTTCCTTCCTTCTTTCTTTCCTTCCTCCCTTCCACCCTCCTTCCCTCCCTCCCTCCCTCCCTCCCTCCTTTCTTTCTTTCTTTCTTTCTTTTCTTCTTTCCTTCCTTCTTTCCTTCCTTCCTTCCTTTTATTATAGGAGAAAAATGTTATTCTCAGTTAGACACCTTTTTTCAGCATCTTCTGCTTTTCTGGGCGGGGAACTATATAATAAAAGAAATTAAAAGCATTGGATGGTCTAAACCGATGATGTTTGTGCCAGTACTTATACGGTTTCGCTGTTGTTTATTTGTTTGTTTTAAAATGGAATCTTAAACTGTAAAGCAACTATAAGATGCAGTTTGAAAGAATGCAATCAGAATGTAAACAGATCTGGGTCCAGAATCAACAGAGCAAAGAAATTCAAGGTCAGGTCAGTGTTGGCTCATGGACAGTAATTGCCAGCATCAGGCAAGCTGCACTGCCTAACAAGGTAGCTTTGTTTACTATTAGCAGAGATAAAATTTCACAGTGCAGACTTTTATGGGGAAAACAAAACCTGTTTTACTTTCTAATCTCTCGAATAATCCTACCTCTTGCCTCTAATAATGTTTAGTAAAATGGTTTTCTTTTCCCAATGCCTGAAAATTGAATCAAGATTTCTGAATTTCTCTTTTAGAGAGGGTGAGAGAGGAGAAAGAAAGAAAAAAAAATCAGCTTTTCTTCTGAGCTTTTGCCAGAAATGTGGAATCCCTAACACTGGCTGTCCTCCAGAAATATAAAAGAGAATAGCCTGAGGAACAAATCAAGGTAACTATTTAGGGGGGGGGGTGAAACTGGTTATTAAGCCACCATTGACAGTCATTTTTTATTTTAGACCACTTAGTGCAGGGCTTTTCAGCCAGTAGTACAGCTACTACCTGTGGTACATTGGCACCTGGTAGGTGGTACGCGACCATCCTAGAAAAGTGGTAGTGGGGGAGGGGAATGAGCTGAATCAGTGGCAGCACCGCACAAGCCTGAGCGAGAGACGGCTGGAGCTGCAGGGCTGTCAGGGCTCAGCGGAAGCACCAGGATCAGTGCCACTTTCCAGCTGATTGGCACTTCTTCGGGGCTATCAGGGCTCAGGGGAAGCACCAGGATCAGCGCCAGGCTCCAGCTGGAGCTCCGCACTGATCCTGGTGCTTCTGCTGAGCCCAGAAGAAGCGCCGATCAGCTGGAATGTTGCATCTCCAAGGTCTTGTGATTTACATTCAGATGCTTGGCAACTGATTCATATTTATGACGGTCACAGTGTCCCAGGGTCATGTGAAGTGACCAAAACCTGCTGCAACCACCCAGCAGATGGGGGGAATAAAAACCAAACACCCCCCACCCCACCCCCGCTGCCAATCCTCAACAGAAATGCTCACAACAATGAAAACCTCGGACAGGAGGAAGAGCGCCGCTGGGTGGGCAGGCAGGTGTCTTGCTCGGCTATGGCTTGGGGGGCACTTTTTTCAGTGCCATTGTAACTTTGAACAATCACTAAGCGAACTGTTGTAAGTCGAGGACTACCTGTACTTTACCACTTTTTTCCTTTTTTTTGGTCATCAAGTTTTTGACGCTTTACTAGGTGACTGGTGGTACTCGGATGTTGCCATATCCTAAAAGTGGTACAATGGGTGAAAAGGTTGAAAAGCCCTGGAATAGTGCAAGTTCGAAGACAGTTCCTTGCTTCTTAGCTTCTCAAGAAATCCGAAGCCAGGAATGTTGGTTGTCCATAAAAATGGTTGGACAATTGCAATAAGATCTGAATCTTTTGTAAAACCCAGTGTATGTCTTTATGCCCTGGTACTTCAGAACTGACCGCTGTACAGCGAAAAAGGGTAAATAGAAAAGTGAAATATAAAGCATGTTCATGCAAGAGGTAGAGCAGTGTCCAGACCCCATTCATCCAGTAACTTTTAATATCCTATCCCAGTTTAAGATCCAAGGCTATCACTTACATTTTACTGTGAAGTAAATTATACGACTATAATGATATGAATACTGAAAAGTCAAGTTGAGAAATGCCGGTCAAATGTCCATTCCTAAAAAAAAATATTGTGGCATGCAGTCTTCCCAAAAGTCTGCTCCATTTGTATTCAGGATACTGCTTACAAGTGCTACGTGCTTAGAGCTCAAAGCATTGTTAGAGACCCTACGCACCCATTTTACGGTCTCTTTCTGTTGCTCCCCTCTGCGAGGAGGTTTTGAAGTATTTATAGCAGCACTACCCGATTCTGTAATAGCTTTCTTCCCTGTGCCATCCGTCTGGTAAATTCGCGAGATTCATTTTGCTCGCCATGCACTTGTACACATAACCCAAACTAGACTGTGTTGTCTCTCTGTGTCATACAACATATGTGGGTATATGCATAATTCTGTATTTATTTATTTATTTATTTATTTATTTATTTATTTATTTGTTTGTTTGTTTATTTATTTGTTTGTTTGTTTATTTATTTATTTATTTATTTATTTATTTATTTGTTTGTTTGTTTGTTTATTTATCTGTTTGTTTGTTTGTTTGTTTGTTTGTTTATTTATTTTTGTCATATTTATGTAGTGTATATCGCAGGTGGGGGACCCTTTGAGAGCTGAATGCAACGAAATTTCATTTTAATGTATGCCTATTAGTGTACATTCAAAACGGCAATGAAGTTATTATTCTATTCTATTATTCTATTCTGTTCTTGGATCACATGGTGGAGATGGTTCCTTCTGCACAAGGAAGACAGGGGTAGTAGCAGATGGTTTTCCAAGTCCTTGGTGGCCAATTTATCCACTTTGAGCTAAAAAAAAAAAAATAAGGATTTGAATGGGCGATATGCAGGAGAGTCCAGCACTTTAGCCCAGAATAGACATTAGAAACTGTCTTCCAAGAAGGCAATGGAAAGACACCTCCTATAACAATGCTATGCCCATGAGGTCACCAGGACTTGGGTTTAATCTGAAATGATTTCAGTAAATGTGAATATTTATACCTCAAGGAAATGAGGGATCCTTGGATTAGCACTGATGATATAATCTAGTTTCGGTAAGGAAACATTACATCTAGGCAAGAAAAACCAAATGTAGAGGTATAGTATAGAGGGTACCTTGCTCAATAGTAGTAACTGTGAGAGGGATCTCGGAGTCCTAGTGGACAATCCCTTAAATAGGAGCCAGCCGTGTGCTGCAGCTGCCAAAAAAGCCAACACAGTGCTAGGCTGCATTAACAGAGGGATAGAATCAAGTTCACGTGCGGTATTAATACCACTTTACAATGCCTTGGTAAGGCCACACTTGGAATACTGCATCCAGTTTTGGTCACCACGATGTAAAAAAGATGCTGAGGCTTTAGAAAGAGTACAGAGAAGAGCAATAAAGATGATCAGGGGACTGGAGGCTAAAACATATGAAGAACCGTTGCAGGAATTGGGTATGTCTAGTTTAATGAAGAGAAGGATGACGGGGGACATGATAGCAGTGTTCCAATATCTCAGGGGCTGCCAGAAAGAAGAGGGAGTCAACTATTCTCCAAAGCGCCTGAAGGCAGGACGAGAAGCAACGGATGGAAACTAACCAAAGAGAGGAGCAACCTAGAACTAAGGAGAAATTTCCTGACAGTTAGAACAATTAACCAGTGGAACAACCTGCCTCCAGAAGCGGTGAATGCTCCAACACTGGAAGTTTTTAAGAAGAAACTGGACAGCCATTTGTCCGAAATGGTATAGGGTTCTCTGCCTGAGCAGGGGTTGGGCTAGATGACCTCCAAGGTCCTTTCTAGCTTTATCATTATTATTATAAATATCTGTAAGAAAACAACCAAGCTTAGAGAGCACTAAGGACTCTTGAATGAGTCTTTGCAATGCAATTCTTACTGAGGTTTGGTCTCTTTCTAGTCTTAGGAGCTGCTTTCAATCCCCCCCTCTCCCTGGAAACTTCTGTGACATAAAGTTCCTTTCAAGCCCTTCTCAGTTGGGTACCGTTCTGCTCATCGGATACAACTGGGGCAGGTTGCCATTACAACATAGGACAGTTTTGCATCGTGCTATTTGGCGCCTATTTATAAATGCATTAGCGTTATTATCCGTGGGTTTCTTTTCAATGCAGGCACTCACCTGATAGACCATTTAATTTAATTTAAGCCTCCTTCCCTTCTGGAGAATATTGACTCTGCTGCCACAGGAATGAAAAAAGAAAAATTGTGGTGAGTTCCTTGCAGTCCTGTTCCAAAGACACCGTAATGGTCCTTAGGGAAAACTGAATGTGAGCTGGCTGGCTGAGACCGAAATGACTTACTATTATGCCTCTGGGCTGGTGCAAGTTACTCGGCTGAGTTCCTGTTCCTCCAGCGTTTGATTCTAAGCAGCCTCGGGGAAAATAATTGCACAGCCTTTGAACTTGAACTTTCCGAGACGGATAGGCTGCTTAAATTAGACTGTTAAAATGGAAATTAAATTTATCATTGTTATTTTCTTTCTCAAGAGTGGACCAGAAGGAGTAGTTGGCTTGGAAACATCCATGGCCAGTATAAATAAAACACACAAAGTATTTACTAAGACAAATGCATGGTAGGGTCAAGGTGAGACAAGTGCAATTATATGGACTTCTGACCTATATAATTTTGGAGTGTCCACTCTTCTCTCTTATCCAGCAAAGCCAGGGCAAGGTGATTTTCCAAGATGGTCATTAATAATAACTACAACAATAACAATATCTCAATATATTATAAATTTTTTTAAAAAAACCCTTTATTTTTATTGACTTTATTCATATTTTTTTTGCTGGATTGTTTTGAGCTACCAAAAATTATGAAGAGCTGGGCAGCATAAAATCTTAATAAGTTAATGTTTTTGTCGACATTTTCAGTAATACACTATTTTATAATGATTCCCATATTACAAAGATAACATTGCTTTTTCATTGATAATTTATTTATTTAATCATTAGAGCATGGGCTTCTTGACTCCAGGATGATTCTGGGCAGCTCACACTACAAATGCTAACAATAAACAATAAACAGGAAGTGTGTTACATGTCCAGTAGTAAACATACAGTGAGTTTATATATTGACTAATTTCAAAGCTCCATAAAATATATTCAACAAATCCGTAGCAATAGAGCAGAAAACAGTGAATCCAAAGAGATCAAAATGGTTCCCACCAGCACACTGAAATGCACAAATGTTCCTAAATGCAATTAAGAATTGTATTTCTTTTACTTGTGTTCTTAAAATGTGAAAGAATTAAAGACAATGAAGCCAAGATCCAACCTTGTGACAACATAATGAGATATTGATTAAAAAGCACAGCACCCCGCTACATAATCAAATACAATGAGTTCTTCAGGCAGTAAAACTGCCTCTGCACCACACTTGTGTAAAAGTTGGAAATAATTAACCCATTAGATAGATTATCTGGTGTCTGTGTCAATGAAAGCACTAGCTCTTGATTTTGAATCTGGAAGGAGGCAAGCCAAAACTCTGTGACTTATTCGAACAGCCATGCAATCCTAAGAAAAGCGGTGGCTGCTTTAATGAGCTGTAGACACGTGCTATTTGCACATTTGCTTACTCTTGAGTGTCCTCAACATCCCTGTTCTGAATCAGATCCAAAGCACCACAAAGCTCTAGAAAGTGAAAGTTATTCTTGCATGAATTAAACAATCTTGGAAAACAAGGTGCAAGATGTACCTGTAAAGGTTATTGAAAAGCAAAAGTACATTAAAAAAAAGAATTGGTGAGAACTTGATGAGGAGTAGAGTAGAGTAGAGTAGAGTAGAACAGAACAGAACAGAACAGAACAGAACAGAACAGAACAGAACAGAACAGAACAGAACAGAATCTGGAAGGGACCTTGAAGTTCTTCTAGTCCAGCCCCCTGTTCAACCAAGAGAACTTATACCATTTCAGACAAAGGGTTGTCCAATCTCTTCTTAGAAACTTCCAGTGTTGGAGCATTCACAACTTCGGGAGGCAAATTGTTCCACCAATTAATTGTTCTAACTGTCAGGAAGTTTCTCCTTAGTTCTGGTTGCTTCTCTCCTTGATTAGTTTCCATCCATTCCTTCTTCTCCTGCCTTCAGTGCTTTAGATAACAGCTTGACTCCCTCTTCTTTGTGGCAGCCCCTGAGATATTGGAACATTGCTACCATGTCCCCCCTCGTCCTTCTCTTCATTAAACTAGACATACCCAATTCCAGCAACTGTTCTTCATATATGTTTTAACCTCCAGTCCCCTAATTATCTTTGTTGCTCTTCTCTGCACTCTTTCTAGAGTCTCAACATCTTTCTTTACATCGTGGTGAGCAAAAGTGGATGCAGTATTCTAAGTGTGGCCTTACAAAGGCATTGTAAAGTGGCATTAACATTTCAGGTGATCTTGATTCTATCCCTCTGTTAATGCAGCCTAGCACTGTATTGGCTTTTCTGGCAGCTGCAACACACAGCTGTTTCATATTTAGTATAACCTTATAATGGAACAAAGAAATAACCTTTTATGTATGACAGAGAACTGGTTAGTTATCATGGAAGCCCAGGTTGAGCTGTTAGTTACCAGCTAATTTTTCTCATAGGAATAGTGCAAAATTTTATTTTGGAAAGGAGTAGTGCATCTATATTACTCTATTTCTGACTCCTCCACCCCATCTGGGATTTTGCTATTTTGAAGGTATCTCAAAGGTGCTTTTTCAAATGGCAACTGGGCTGTTTTTTTCCTTGAGGCAAAAGGAGAAGACATTTTGTTTCTCATCCAAGAAACTTCATCAGTTGTGGAAGAATGGAACAACATCTTTATCACAATTGATAATGCTTCTTGGATGAGAAGCAAAACATTTATTCTTCTTCCTCAATGAAAAAATAATAATCCAGTTGCCTTTTGGAAAAAATAGCACCTTTGAGACATCTATGACTTTGATAACTGAGAATCTACATCAGGGGTCTTCAGACCTGCCCCTTTTATGACTTGTGGACTTTAACTCCCAGAATTCCTCAGCCAGCTTGCCTGTTGACCACCCATGGAACCTACTCTCAGAGGTGTCCTCAAATTTCAGTGGCTGTTTCAGAAAGATGAAACAAGCTTTGTGACATCAGTTCCACCCCTTATATATTTTTGTGTATAGACTTGAGCAATAAATCTTCTGAACTGCAACCTAACATATGGTCCTGACATTAATCTAGTCCAGGGGTCTTGGCCCTTTTATGATTTGTGGACTTCAACTCCCAGAATTCCTCAGCTAGCATGCCTGGCTGAGGAATTCTGGGAGTTGAAGTCCACAAGTCATAAAAGGACCAAGTTTGAAGACCCCTGTCTTAAATCTAACAAACAAAATGGAGGCTGGCTGAGGAACTCTGGGAGTTGAAGTCCACAAGTCATAAAAGGACCAAGTTTGAAGACCTCTGATCTACATAGACATATAGATTGATAGTACTTATACTGTTAAGTACTTCGTTCGCGTGCGAATGATGAAGACACATGGCGATGTTAAACAGCTCTTTATTCTTCTTCTAACAACAACTGAACAAAAACAAAAGGTACGCAGGCCCTTTTATATGGCCAGAAACCCGGACAATGTCAGCCAATGCGAACAGAGCATTTTCGTGCCTTGTGCATGCACACAAGGCTGGCGTCGCTCTGTCTGGTCCCGGGCAGCTTTTGGAATACCCGGGACCAATGCAACATCCCGAGCCTGCTTTTGTAGGCTCAGGACACAACATATACTGTCATTGCATGATTTGGTGAAGACAGTCACTCTGCTGAACTACTGGCCACTATGCAACCAGGAAGAAGCCATGATTTGACAATTGGTTTCAGAGTTGATGTTAGAAGCCTGGGTTTGGGGAAATCAACATTTATGTTAAAGCTACCTTAAAACAAGATTCAGTAATCTTGTAGCTTCATGGTCTCTAGCCATATTATTTTAAAACCTGTCTGAGATGCAGGCCATATGATTAATCTCATTTTCATCCTGGAGGTGAGTAGTCCCCATATAGGGGTTCCAGAAACACTGCCCTGCCAAAATTAATATGATCTGTCCTCAGAACCAGGTTTATCCTGTTGGGTTTCCAATAATTCTGAGGGAAAATTTTATTGAACCTGACTCGTAAATTATTTTATGCTTGGGCAATAGATTAACAAAGGCTCCCGTGTATTTGATTTGATGGGAGCTGTTACGGAGCCCTTCCCAAGGGAAAGATTCAAGGAAAGACGGTGAAGAAACAATTGCTTCTATAAAAGTATTGTTTGGTTATTCCATGCACTAAAAACAACAACAACCAAAGCAGTATCTCAGCTTGAGCTGCAATTCTTCTTCAACCACTCTGGGTTTTGCTTTTAAATTTTTTTCCATCCCGAAGCTTTGGGAATTTGGACCACACATAATTTGTCACAAAGAACATTTGTTTACATCAGCCACATTACTATTCCAGACAAACTGTCTCTGCCAATGCTGCTGAAAGTCAACAGAACAGTGAAAAGAATTGCATCTTGATTATCAACTTGCAAATAGGACTGTATAGATCACTCTACACGAGTTCCATTTCATTTGTGTTATTCAAACCTGTGCCAATTTCCCCATTCTTCTAGGAATTTTTAAAAAAGAACAGAAAAAAGAAAAAGCAAGAACATTTCCATTTAATTTTGCTTGCAGGTTTCCACCTTTAGGTTCATTAGCTTTGAAAAATATAAAAAGACCCTTTAAAATTTTAAAGACCCTTTGTCAAAAATTTTCTCTCCTTCTTATTGACATCCCAGGAAAAAAAATACAAAGGATGTTGAAATACAATATTTACTGCTGAACCCCTTATAATAGATGCAAAAAAGAAGTGAGTTGCATAGGAATGGTTGAGCAACATGTTGATCTTCCTGGTTGTGCCTGGCCAAATTTCTGGGAACCTTAACACTCAAGGTATATACAATAGTGGCCAAAAATTGTGGAAATCTTTTGGGAAAAGTGTATTTTTGAAGTTTGATGGCTAATAACACCACTTTTTTGGGGAGTAGTACCATAAAATATATATCAACGGAACAATAATTTAATCAAGAATGTAATGCAACATAGTTTGTTCAATTATCTGTACTGTATTCTATGAAAAGTTATAGACAAATAACAAAAAAAAAAGGAAGCACAATTTGCTTAGGTTGATCTCAGGTAGCTTTCCTTCATCTGATTGTAGCCAATGAGTGTGAGTGTTTAGAGAGCCAAGCAGGTGTCATCTTGTTGGCAATGAGCCAATCAGATCACAGTAGGATTCAGTGATTGATGTCATGTCTTGAAGCTGAGAGAAGGACATTGTGTGTTATGTGATCGCTATCAAGTTGGTTGGGTTTTTTGGTGTTCTTTCATTCAGTGAGCTTGTAAAACGTAATAAAATTAAAGTCATGGTGCAAAGAGTTGACTGGTCACTCAGAAAGCGATGTCAAATAGTATTATTAAGTGAACAAGGCTACAGTTATAAAGAAATTAGAAGAAAAAATGATGGAAACTTAACCAAAGGTGGCATTTCTACTGTACACTTTTCCCAAAAGGTTTCCACAATTGTGGCCACTACTGTACCTGTTGTCTTCCGTATTGTTTAGTATTTCTTTTCTCCTCACCAAAATCAGAATAAGGAAATGTTCCACCGACTCACCAAGAGTTTCAGAAGAGATGGAAGAAGAATGGAAGGAATATCCTCCTTCAAGTCAATAACGCTGTCATAAGTATGAAATACAAGCAAGCACCATGATTATCCCAAGAGGAGCGGAAACGGTTGGCATCATTCAATGTCAAGGTTCATGAGTCTTTATTATAGTACAAATCCAATAATCTCTAGAGCCAAGAGACTCTGTTGCTATCACAAGTCTGAAGGATGACAGATCCATTGTCACTGTAGTCATCACGATCATTCGCCTGTTGGGAGCCTTTCATCTTCCTTTGGGGAGTTTTATTTTATTTTGGCAGAAGATGATAGAAACTACCCAATGAAAAAGTTAAATGTTCTTGATTTTTTTCTCCCCAAAATTCCAGTCATGTGCTTAAATGCTTGAAACCTCTTAATCTCTGCATTCTATTAATATGTCCAGTAAGAATCTTAAACCCTAGAGCAAGATGTGACATTATGTGGAAATATCTGTAGAAATTCTACCGAAAGAATTAGAATTAGAATAAAGTAGAGCTGGAAGGGACATTGGAGGTCTTCTAGTCCAGCCCCCTGCTCAAGCAGAAGAACCTATACCATTCAGACAAATGACTGTCTAGTCTCTTCTTAAAAACCTCCAGTGATGGAGCACCCACAATTTCTGGAGGCAGGCTGTTCCACTGGTTAATTGTCCTGACTGTCAGGAAGTTTTTCCTTAATTCTCAGGTGCTTCTCTCTTTGATCAGTTTCTAACATTTTTTTTAAGATAAGCTATGAAACCAAGTAAAAGGAATGACTTTGGTTGCTTTGCTACTAGTCAATGAAACATTATTTGCTAATGTCAGGAAGTTTCTTCTTAATTCCCGGTTGCGTCTCTCCTTGATTAGTTTCCAACCTTTGTTTCGTTGTCCTGCTCTCTGGTGCCTTGGAGAATAATGTGACCCCCTCTTCTTTGTGGCAGCCCCTCAAATACTGGAACACTGCTATCATGTCTCCCCTGTTTCTTCTTTTCTTTAGACTAGCCAAACCCAAATCCTGCAGCCGCTCTTCATATGTTTTAGTCTCCAGGCCTTTGATCATCTTAGTTGCTCTTCTCTGAATTTTTTCCAAACTCTCAACATCTACTAGGACTGGGCAAGAATGTCTATTTTCCAAATACTTAGTTCCTTTGAAAAGAGAAATGAAGAAAAAGAAAATATGCCAGTTCTTAAATTAGCAAGGATCGTACGAAAACTTTGTTCACTTCAAACACCCTTTAATCATAACTGCTTGCAACTTAAGACCATGTATTCAGTAAATAGCTGCTGTATTAGGAGTCTGTTCTTTGGTTGATGCTCCTTAGAATTCCTTCCAAAACCACCTCTGTGGTTTGAATTACCATTATGGCAGTCAAAAGAAGTGGGCAGCTTTTTTATTATTATTATTATTATTAGTTGATTTGCAGTGTTCTTCAAATATCACCGGGCATGCCAGAGGAAAGAACAGAGAGAAACACACAAAAGGCCAAAGCAAGCCAGAAACTAATCAGCATTGGATGATCAGACTGAAAAAAACAACAACACAAAAGAAAAACCCCTGAAGCGAGAGGGTAAAATAAGGGATCGTGTTAATGCACCTATCGTTGCCATAACATGCCAGCACTATGAAATATATGTTTGTCGTTGGATAATGGCACAAATAAAAGCTGTTCTACTCCCTGTCTTTTTGGGTTTGGTCCAACAGTCCCTGCCAACTCTTCCTGTTATCTCCTGTGTATTTTACAAAGCTGAATACACATCTGTACAAAGAGATTGGTAAACTATATCTTAGGAGAGCAAATTAAACTAAGACGCTACAATGGCTAGGAGCTACAAGGACTGATCTGATGCTTCAGAAATTATGCCAAGTAGTCACAAAAACCGAGTCTCATTACTACAGTGCCAACATTTTAGAGGAAGAGGACATGGTTTTGATAAATGCTGCTTTTCTCATTTCTCAATTTCTAGTGACTTCATTTTCTTTTTTTAAAAAAATGTTTAATTTGCAGTGGGCATTTTCATTCTGAAACCATGCAAAAAATTCTTGGATGGTGTAAAATGCACTTCTTGTTATTTGAATATTGAATATTTGACGGCTTGAACCATATCGATTTATTGGAAATATATCCCTGATAGCCGTTTTGCTATTTTCTATCTTCCCTTTTCTCACCACATTTGGCGAGCATCCAGTAGACTAAAAATTGATTTAAAGTGGCATTCTCAGGAATTAGCAATTGCTTTTCAGCTTCCCTTTTGTTTCTCTTTCATTTTCCCTGCAAAACTATCAAGATCTTGATTGTTGCAAGCAACAATTTTGCTGCAAGCAACAATGTTGTTGTCTGTCAGGCAATGTCATCTGGCGGGGCCTAGGGCTAGGGCCTTCTCCGTTGCTGCCCCAGCCCTCTGGAACCAGCTTCCCTCAGAGGTTTGTACTGCTCCCTCCCTCCTAGCTTTCCGGAAAGTGCTGAAGACGCATCTATGCCGACAGGCTTGGGGCGTATGAGCTGTGCTCTGCCCCTGGGCCCTAGGAGTGTCCCTCCATCAGCGATTGTGGGTCGACTGTGCTTGTTTGCTGTATGAATGTGATTAATTTTATTGTATAATTTTATTGTATTGTTTTGTAAGCCGCCCTGGGTCCTAGGAGAAGGGCGGCATATAAGTTTGAGTAATAAATAAATAAATGTATGTTTCGTTCTCCAGACTTGCCACGTTCAAAGCAGAGTTGAGCATTTCCCGGGAAGAGTGATGCATGACAATGAAATTAAAGATAACCCCAAGAATATTTTGGCTTGTTGCCACCAACTCCCACTTACTGGATCATTGACTTCAATAGAGGAACCCTACAAGCCCTCTTCCTCCTCAAAAAAAGGGAGGGGGGAATACACATTAGTGAGAAAAGGAATCGTGCTAATTGAGCATGTTTCTCTAGCATTTCAGAATTCAATGGATGTCAGAATAACAGTATAACAGAACAACAAAATAACAGAGTTGGAAGGGACCTTGGAGATCTTCTAGTCCAACCCAGTGCTTAGGCAGGAGACACGATGCCATTTCAGACAACTGGCTTTTCTGTGTCAGGAAATTTCTCCATTGTCCAGAAGACTAGACTAGACTAGACTAGACTAGACTAGACTAGACTAGACTAGACTAGACTAGAATAGAATAGAATAGAATAGAATAGAATAGAATAGAATAGAATAGAATAGAGTAGAATAAGACTAGACTAGACTGGACTAGACTAGACTAGAATAGAATAGAATAGAATAGAATAGAATAGAATAGAATAGAATAGAATAAGAATAGAATAGAATAGAATAGAATAGAATAGAATAGAATAGAATAGAATAGAATAGAATAGAATAAGAATAGAATAGAATAAAAATAGAATAAGAATAGAATAGAATAGAATAGAATAGAATAAGAATAGACTAGAATAGAATAAGAATAGACTAGAATAGACTAGAATAAGAATAGAATAAGAATAGAATAAGAATAGACTAAGAATAGAATAGACTAGAATAAGAATAGAATAGAATAGAATAGAATAGAATAGAATAGACTAAGAATAGAATAGACTAGAATAAGAATAGAATAGAATAGAATAGAATAGAATAGAATAGAATAAGAATAGAATAGAATAGAATAGAATAGAATAAGAATAGAATAGAATAGAATAGAATAAGACTAGACTAGACTAGACTAGACTAGAATAGAATAGAATAGAATAGAATAGAATAGAATAGAATAGAATAGAATAGAATAGAATAGTATAGAATAGAATAGAATAAGACTAGACTAGACTGGACTAGACTAGACTAGAATAGAATAGAATAGAATAGAATAGAATAGAATAGAATAGAATAGAATAGAATAGAATAAGAATAGAATAGAATAGAATAGAATAGAATAGAATAGAATAGAATAGAATAGAATAGAATAGAATAGAATAAGAATAGAATAAAAATAGAATAAGAATAGAATAGAATAGAATAGAATAGAATAAGAATAGACTAGAATAGAATAAGAATAGACTAGAATAGACTAGAATAAGAATAGAATAAGAATAGAATAAGAATAGACTAAGAATAGAATAGACTAGAATAAGAATAGAATAGAATAGAATAGAATAGAATAGACTAAGAATAGAATAGACTAGAATAAGAATAGAATAGAATAGAATAGAATAGAATAAGAATAGAATAGAATAGAATAGAATAGAATAAGAATAGAATAGAATAGAATAGAATAGAATAGAATAGAATAGAATAGAATAGAATAGAATAGAATAGAATAGAATAGAATAGAATAGAATAGAATAGAATAGAATAGAATAGAATAGAATAGAATAGAATAGAGCTGGAACAAACCTTGGAGAACCTATGTCATTTCAGACAAGTGACTGTCTAGCCTCTTCTTAAAAACCTCCAGTGTTGGAGCATTCACAATTTCTGGAGGCATGTCCTTCCAATGATTAAATTTTCTCAGTGTCAGGAAATTTCTCCATTGTCCAGAAGACTGGACTAGACTAGACTAGACTAGACTAGACTAGACTAGAACAGAACAGAACAGAACAGAACAGAACAGAACAGAACAGAACAGAACAGAACAGAATAGAATAGAATAGAATAGAATAGAGCTGGAAGGGACCTGGAGATCTTCTAATCCAGTCCTCTGCTTGAATTAGTGAAGAAAGGCCAGAATTTCTCTTTTTTTAGGCTAGCAAGATATTTATACTGTACTCTACAACTGCCCCTAACTCAAGAGAATGTTAACTTTAATGTCCTTTGACATCCAGCAATCATTGAATCCCAGATGAGCTAGAATTGAGCCCTTGTGCAGAAGAAACTATTGAATGCATGGCCCATGTGGTGCTGCACACTTTAAAAAAAAAAATAAAGAAAGAACGAACCAAGTCCTTCTGTAACAAAGTACCTAGGAGATTATTTTCTTTCTTTTTCTCTTTTATTATGATGTTGTTATAAATCTCAATATGTTGTTTTGTTTCAATACATTGATGTTTGCATAATAGGCAGCACTGCAACAGAAAAGAGAAAGAAAAGAAATTCTATCAATGTTAATTACAATTTAGGGTGTCAATATTGCAAACGTAGAATTATTGTTGTTGTTGTTTCATCCAAATTTGGGTATAACATTGAAAAAGAATCACTACAAGCCACATCCAAATAATTGTTATATAGGAGAGGCTTCGATCTTCAGTTCATTACTTATTGGAGTCTCCCTTGTATTGTGACTTAGTATATGGATGGAAATTCTGGTTTATTCTGTGTACAACCATTATTAGTAGACTAATAGGACTCAGTTTCTATGAATGTGGCCAAATTTTGCTATACAGGTAGTCCTCAACATAGGACCACAATTGGGCTCAGATTTCTGTTGTTAAATGAGTTGGTCGAAAGAAAAATCTTCATCAGGGTCCAGTCCAAGCCGGGAATAAACAAAATAGAGACTGCTTAAGAAAGAAGGTTGCAGTTTATTGAAGAGCAAAACCACAATATGTGTGGCTCTGGAGCAGCATGTTGCTGGGGGTGGTGGGTGTTTTATTAAGGTGACCAACTTTTTTAGAATGAAAAGGAGGACACAAATAAATTGAAGAAAAAATATCATAAATAGAAGAAACATTGTATTCATTGCAACAATAATACAGACAACTTGCATGTGCAAAGTTTGCCAGCCGGGTGTTTTGGCGTGCTTTCGAAAACCAATAGGGCAAGTAGCACAGCTCATGCAAAAGTTGAAAAAAAAAAACCATCAAAAAAGGTGCCAGAACGCCGTTCTAAGCGTTCTATGAGAAGAAAAAAAAGCCCTGCAGATTAGTCTTCAAATATCGAAAAGGAGGACATATAGGAGGACACTTTTTGAGGGAGAACAAAACTTACAAAAGGAGGACTGTCCTCCCTAAAGGGGGACAGTTGGTCACCTTAGTTTTATGCCTTCTGGGGCTCTTGAGGTTGTTTCCTGCTCCTGTCCGAGGCTTTGTATTTCTTGTGTCATGTACTTTGACTTGAGTCTGAGTGTGACCTTTTGGTATTGGTGGGTTAATCCTATTATGTTTCCTGTCCTTAGAGTTTGGATGGGTGTTATGTTTGGTGTTCTGTGAGGCATCGACGAGGCAGCAGGTGAATGAGCAACTCCTTATTAAAGGTTTAAACAGAAGCCTGGATAGCTGCAGCTCCACCCCTATTTATACACTCAGCAACTAGTTGGCAGCCAATAGGATTCAAGTATTAGTTCCCACTTTAACACAAGATAATTAGCATGTAGACAGCAAGTCTGGCTCTTAACTGACAGAGTCTTATGACTGTTTTTTCAACAATTCCAAGTAATTCACCTCAATACATTACAGTGGGGTCTTTGTCTACCTAATCTCATCACCTTCTAGCTTCCTGGCTCCATCCTTTCTGAAAGGATTATCACATCGGCATTTCTAAAATCTGGCCTCTGCCTAGTTTCTGCTTGGAGGGCTGGTTTCTGGGGGCTGGTTTCTGTCTTTTTTTAAAGATCTTCTCTATTATTCCTTCGGGGAAATGTATTCTGCCTTTTTAATGTTCCCCAAAATACTCCTTTCGCTGGATTCTTCCCACCAGACATTGGTTAAATGAATTTTGTCCCATTTTAGGACTTTTCTTCCCACAGTTGTTAAGTGAATCACCACAGTTTATAAATTAGTAAGCTGGTTGTTAAGTGAACCTGCCTTCCTGCTTGACTTTGCTTGTCACAAGGTCGCAAAATGGGATTATGTGACCTTGGGACACAGCAATGGTCATAAATATGAACCCATTGGCAAACATCTGGATTTTGATCCCATGGTCATGGGGATGCTGCAAAGGCCGTAACTGTGAAAAATGGTCATAAGTCACATTTTTCAGTGTGATTGCAATTTTGAACAGTCACTCAACAAACTGTTCTAAGTCAAGAACCACCTGTCCTGTTTATAAAAATCAAACCATCTACCATAAACCACACTGCTTTATTCTACATCAAATAATGCTGATCATTTTTTAAAATTCATAAGTAAATTGGCTAGGATTTTCATGCGGCACAGTCCTAAATCTAGTCTGATCATGAAGCAAAGCAGGGTTCGTATCTGAAAAGGAGGCATTCCAAGGCTGAAGGCCATATTTGGACGTTGTACAAGTATCATGGAATAAAAGAAGAGCAAACCAGTTCCATCTTTAACATCCAGTGTTAATACCACTTTACAACGCCTTGGTAAGGCCAGACTTGGAATACTGCATCCAGTTTTGCTTACCACGATGTAAAGAAGAGGTGGAGACTCTGGAAAGAGTGCAGAGAGGATCAACAAAGATGATCAGGGGACTGGAAGCTAAAGCATCTAAGGAAATGTTGTTGGAAGTGGGTATGTCTAGTTTAATGAAGACAAGGACGAGGGATGATATGATAGCAGTCTTCTAATATCTCAGGGGCTGCCACAAAGAAGATGGAGTCAAGCTATTCTCCCAAGTGCCTGAAGGCAGGACAAGAAGCAACGGATGGAAACTCATCAAGGATAGAAGCAACCTAGAACTAAGGAGAAATGTCCTGACAATGAGGACAATTAATCAATGGAACAACCTGCCTCCAGAAGTGGTGAATGCTCCAACACTGGAGGTTTTTAAGAAGAGACTGGACAGCCATTTGTCTGAAATGGTATAGGGTTTCCTGCCTGAGCAGGGGGTTGGACTAGAAGACCTCCAAACTCCCTTCCAACTTTATTATTATTATTATTATTATTATTATTATTATTATTATTATTATTATTATTATTATTATTATTATTATTATCATCATCATCATCATCATCATCATCATCACAATAATTTAAATTTTAACACAAACATGGCTTCTATTTTTAACAGCTCAATTGCCAAGGGGGGGGAAGCAGATGCTGCAGATCTTGGTAATGTCACACTTTAGACTCATTTTAAACACAATTCAACCAAAGATATTCATGTTTAAACCCCGCAAGTTCAGCATATGAGATTTAAGTTTGTGCTTAATTCTTTCATTGACAGAAATAGGCTTGCAAAGTGTTGCACCGCTAGTGTAATAATTCAGTGGAACAGCAGGTTTTATTATTCTGGTCTGTATGGAACGTTAAAGAAAGAAGATCTTTTTTTAGAAAAAGAGGAAGCTATGTGTTGCTGATAAATCTCGTTCCTGCAAAAAAGGTATAACTCTCCCTAGTCTAGCTTTAATGCTTATTTTTATGCTTAATATTATTACTTTTTTTTCCATTTTATTCCCAGAAAATTTCCTCTGGTAAATTTGGATATCCTCTAATTCAATAGCATCTCACTCTAACTCTCTGGTTAGTTTCCTGTGAATTGCAAAAATAAATAAATAAATTGCAAGTCAAGACTGAAGTCCTCAAGCATGAATGTCACTACAATCAGACAATCCAAAATAGACTCTTTCAATACACTTGTATTTCTGTTCCAGGAAGGAAGGAAGGAAGGAAGGAAGGAAGGAAGGAAGGAAGGAAGGAAGGAAGGAAGGAAGGAAGGAAGGAAGGAAGGAAGGAAGGAAGGAAGGAAGGAAGGAAGGAAGGAAGGAAAGATGGAATGAAAAAAGAAAAAAGGAAGGAAAGAAGGAAGGAAGGAAAGATGGAATGAAAAAAGGAAGAAAGGAAGAAAGAAAGGAAGAAAGAAAGAAAGAAAGAAAGGAAAGAAAGAAAGAAAGAAAGAAAGAAAGAAAGAAAGAAAGGAGGGAGCAAGGATGGGAGGGAGGAAGGAAAGAAAGGAAGGAAAAAACGAAAGAACGAAGGAGAGAAGAAGGAAGGAAGGATGGAAGGAAGGAAGGAAGGAAAGAAAGAAAGAAAGAAAGAAAGAAAGAAGGGAGGGAGGAGGAAAGAAAGAAAGAAAGGAGGAGGGAGGGAGGAAAGAAAGAAAGAAAGAAAGAAAGAAAGAAAGAAAGAAAGAAAGAAAGAAAGAAAGAAAGATGAAGGGGAAAAAGGGGGATGGGAAAATAGAAGGGGAGAGGAGGAGAGGAGAATGGGAGGAAGGAAGGAAGGAAGGAAGGAAAGAAAGAAAGAAAGAAAGAAAGAAAGGAGGGAGGAGGAAAGAAAGAAAGAAAGGAGGAGGGAGGAAAGAAAGAAAGAAAGAAAGAAAGAAAGAAAGAAAGAAAGAAAGAAAGAAAGAAAGAAAGAAAGAAAGAAAGAAAGAGGAAGGGGAAAAAGGGGGATGGAAAAATAGAAGGGGAGAGGAGGGGAGGAGAATGGGAGGAAGGAAGGAAAGAAAGAAAGGCAGGAGGGAGGAGGAAAGAAAGAAAGAAAAGAAAGAAGAAAGAAGTGTGTAAATGGAGGTGTTTTCTTTATGTTAAAGAGATGTGAGACATCTCTCTCAAATAGCTCAGAGGCCTAGAAGATAATAAAAGGAAGAAACAAAGTAAAACTTTCCCTCTTTCCTTCTCCTCCGCTCCTTTTAATTCAAGGAGGTTAACTGCCCAAGTCTAGTTAAGAAAAGCGCTCTGTTTAGTGACAGAGTGTTTGCTGTCTATTAGAAGGGAGGGGACCCAACAGTCTCACCTTCCTTGCATTATTTCTGCAATTACAGCAGTGGTTTGCAAAGGCTTCTCTCTCTAAAGGGAGAAAGTATTTCTTTTCCTTTTGCTTTTGTTGCGAAGCCACAATGGGAATCACGGCAGCATGTGTTGTGTTCTGACCCAGAGTTAAGATGCTTTGCAAAACCGGGTCAGACAGGTAAACTCAATAAAGATGATTCCAAAACAGATATATATTTATTCAGAGAAATACTTGCATTTATGATTGTTGCTTCTGGATATTACACATCTGTTCATCCTTATAGGTGAGAAATTAATGGTTCCTCCATACCACTTCTATCACGTGGATTAGAGCCATCGGAGACATGCGATTACCCTATGCTTTCTCTTAGATAAAGACATTTCAAACTGGCGCGTGTCCAGGAAGTCCTGCAATGCCCTTTAGAAACTCCTCCCACTGACCTACTAACATGATATAGCTGACTAGCTAAAACTACCTTACCCATAAGCCATCTCTTAAGGAGAAAGCACTTAACCCAATAAATGCCAGCATTCTAACATATAGACCTACGTGATTCAGAACACGTTGAATTGCCAGATGGTTCTCTTCTCTCCAGATGGGGATTCAAACCCCCTTCCTCAGCTTCAGGGAAAGCTTAAGCATTGTGCTCTGTAACGCAAATATATGTATTTGGAGGTTTTTCATTGTCCCTGCAAGTCAGGTGTGCTCCAACAGACTCTCCCACATTCAGTTATATTCAGGCATCAGTAGGAGGATTGGCCCAAGACACACCCATACCTGTTTGCAGATCGGCACACGCACACACAAAAAGGCTGATATGTACTGTGGAATTGTTTGATACAGCAACCAAACAGAACAGGTACAGATTTCAATGGATAGTTGTGACTGCAGAAAAAGCAACAACAATTGCAACCAGCCTGCATTCTGTTCAGGACTTGTATACTGTGCTGGCCGGAAAGAGGGCTGGGAAAATATCTAGAGATCCCTCACATCCTGGACATCAACTGTTTCAACTTCTCCCTTCAGGATGCCACTACAGGGAATTGCATACCGAAACAACAAGACACAAAGACAGTTCCCCCCACCCCATGCCATCACTCTGCCAAAAACCTAATTCCCACAGCACTGTCTTATGCCTAAGGATATTTACCCATGAGGCCTTTGAACTATGGTGCTGGAGAAGACTCCTGCAAGTCCCCTGGACTGTAAGGTGATCAAACCGGTCAGTCCTAGAGGAGATCAACCCTGACTGCTCTTTAGAAGACCAGATCTTGAAGTTGAAACTCAAGTACTTTGGCCACCTAATGAGAAGGAAGGACTCCCTGGAGAAGAGCCCAATGCTGGGAAAGATTGAGGGCAATAGAAGAAGGGGGAAACAGAGAATGAGGTGGCTGGATGGAGTCACTGAGGCAGTAGGTGTGAGCTTAAATGGACTCCAGAAGATGGTAGAAGACAGGAAGGCCTGGAGGAACATTGTCCATGGGGTCACGATGGGTCGGACATGACTTTGCAACTAACAACAACATTTACCCATGTAGTATGGCTGTATTACTATTAATCATCTTTCCTATTACCTTCTTCTATTTGGTATCTTATGAATTATTACTTCGTTATTTGTATGTACACTGGCAGCTTATGCATCGGAGACAAATTCCTTGTGTGCCCAATCACACTTGGCCAATACAGAACTATTCCATTCCATTCCATTCCATTCCATTCCATTCCATTCCAGTCCAGTCCAGTCCAGTCCAGTCCAGTCCAGTCTAGTCTAGTCTAGTCTAGTCTAGTCTAGTCTAGTCATTTTGGTACCCAAGTCTTGTCCACATTATTTCCAGCCTCCCTAATTCATTTGAATCCTCTGCTTTGTTTCTGCTGCAAAATATTCTACTAGTATTCAGATCCCATGGAGTATTCTACTAGTATTCAGATTTAGTGGAGACCTACTGCAGAAATAGGAAAATTCAGAAGGAAGAAGGGGAAACCCAATTAAGACGATTAGGGCACGGGTTACTGCCTGCGATTCTTTCCTTTTAGTCTCATTAGTGTAATATATCTCAGTAGGTTTTCTGCCTTCACCCCAATTTTCCCTTCGCCAAATTAGCTCTAAAACAATAGTTATTTGAAAGGGCTTTCAAATTTTATGGAAAAAAATTATGTATGTTTGGCTTTCCTTTCCCTTTGAAAAACCTAATACATTTGCAAGTCAGGGGGAGCCTGCAGCATCTATATAAATACTATAAAAAAGAAGAAATCCTTAGAGGAATCTTAGGAGAGATGTGATTTCATCTGTAAGTGATATATGATTCCATTGTATATTTTGTACTATCAAGCCATATCTGGGAAACCTCGGTGTGCTTCATTTCTGTTCCAGCTAAAGAAATTTCTCACGCACGCAAGCAAGTTGCAGAAATCTCAGTGCAACTATCCCTTCCCCAAAACCCCACAACACTGATGGTTAATTTCATTATATTCTCAGATGCTGTTTAATTATAAGGTATTTTACTACTGGATCTTTACTGGCATGCCATTTTACTCTGAATTTAAGGCCATGGCTTTCTAGTGGCCTTTGCTTTCTAATAGATAGGGAACTTATCAAATTTGCAGATGACACTAAGCTGGCAGGAATAGCCAACACCCCAGGAGACAAGCTCAGGATCCTAAAAGATCTTGACAGACTTGAACAATGGGCCCTATGCAACAAAATGATATTTAATGTGGAGAAAATCAAAGTTTTACACCTGAGCAGGAAAAGAAACAAAGGTACAAGTACAGATTAGGTGAAACCTGGCTCAAAAACAATAACTGTGAGAGGGACCTTGGAGTCCTAGTGGACAATCACTTAAATATGAGTCAGCCGTGTGCAGTAGCAGCCAAAAAAACCTAATACAATCCTTGGTTGTATAAACAGAGGCATAGAATTGAAACCATGTGAAGTGTTAGTACTTTATAAAGCCTTAGTAAGGCCACACCTGGAATACCACACCCAGTTTGGGTCATCACATTAAAAAAAAAAAAGATGTCAAGGCTTTGGAAAAACTGCAAAGAAGAGGAACTAAGATGATTAAAGGCCTGGAGACTAAAACATATGAAGGATGGTTGCAGGATTTGGGAATGGCCAATCTAGAGAAAGGAAGGACTAGTGGGGACAGGATAGCAGTATTCCAGCATTTAAGAGGCTGCCACAAAGAGGAAGGGGTCAATTTATTCTCCAAAGCACCAGAAATTAAGACAAGAAAAAATGGTTGGAAATTAATCAAGGAGAGAAGCAACCTGGAATTAAAGACAAACTTCCTAACAGTGAGGACAATTAACCAATGGAACAGCTTGCCTTCAGATGTTGTGAGTGCCTCATCACTGGAGGTTTTGAAGAAGAGACTGGACAGCCACTTGTCTGAAGTGATATAGGGTCTCCTGCTTGAGTAAGGGGATGGTCCCTTACAGCTCTATTCTGATCGATTGACCATTCTACACAGTGGTGGGATTCAAATATGGGAACAACCTGTTCTCTGTGTGGATGCTGCTTCCAGACATCCATTCTGGGCCTGGGCCACAAAAACAATTAGCTACCAGTTCTGCCAAAGTGGTGCAAACTGGCTGAATCCCACCACTGATTCTACAATATTATGGCGTGAAAAAGTGGACCCTCAGAAAACCTTAAGAAATAAAACTTGATCCCATTAATATCATGGGGGAAAAATAATTGGAAGTATCTTTGATTGTAAAACGAAGAAATAATTCAGTACTGGGAGAAATAAAACTGCAGTGCTCACCAGAAATGCTAATTAGGAAAGATAAAGCTGAAATATTTTGGATAAAACATAGGAAGGCTAGAGTCCTTGGAGAAGACAGGATGGCTTGATGCTATCACTAATGATGGGTGTTACCAGCCTGTTTCTGAATTCTTTGCTCTTATAAACTAACACAGCTCTCTTCCTACCGCAATGACACAAGCATGGGCTTACAAGAACTTGAAGCAGTTACTG
Source organism: Bothrops alternatus (assembly GCA_034064705.1). Lineage (NCBI taxonomy): Eukaryota > Metazoa > Chordata > Lepidosauria > Squamata > Viperidae > Bothrops > Bothrops alternatus. The sequence goes on along the minus strand of JARGCV010000811.1, from coordinate 250,450 downwards.
ACAATCTTGGCAAAATGAGGCCCATTGGGACCAACAGAGTCAGAAACCAACGAATTGCAGAATAACAACAGAAGAGAGAAAGGTTGCAAAACTCCAGCTGGGTTATAGCATAACTAGCATCTTCTCATCTGAACTTCTACATCTCTGGTCTGGGAGTGCCCCCTGGTAAAGGCCAAACTCTGTAGAAGGGAGCAATTACATCAGCTACGATTTTGTCAATCCTATCCATCAAGAAAGAATATGACAATGCAGACGCATAGTCCACAAACACATCAGGAAGGAAATATAGCTGCACAACAAGAATAACAAAAGAACAATATAACAGAGTTGGAATGGACCTTGGAGGTCTTCTAGTCCAACCCCCTGCTCAGGCGGGAGACCCTATTCCATTTCAGACAAATGACTGCCCAATCTCTTCTTGAAAACATCCAGTGTTGGAACACCCACAACTTCTGGAAGCAAGTTGATTAATTGTTCTCACTGTCCGAAATTTGTCCTTAATTCTAGGTTGCTTCTCTCCTTGATTAGTTTCCATCCATTGCTTCCAGTTCGGCCTTCAGATGCTTTGGAGAATAGAATAGAATAGAATAGAATAGAATAGAATAGAATAGAATAGAATAGAATAGAATAGAATAGAATAGAATAGAATAGAATAGAATAGAATAGAATAGAATAGAATAGAATAGAATAGAATAGAATAGAATAGATATTGGAATATAGAATAGAATAGAATAGAATAGAATAGAATAGAATAGAATAGAATAGAATAGAATAGAATAGAATAGAATAGAATAGAATAGAATAGAATAGAATAGAATAGAATAGAATAGAATAGAATAGAATACATATTGGAATATAGAATAGAATAGAATAGAATAGAATAGAATAGAATAGAATAGAATAGAATGGAATGGAATGGAATGGAATGGAATGGAATGGAATGGAACGGAACGGAACGGAACGGAACGGAACGGAACGGAACGGAACGGAGTGGAGTACAGTACAGTACAGTACAGTACAGTACAGTACAGTACAGTACAGTACAGTACAATACAATACAATACAATACAATACAATACAATACAATACAATACAATACAATACAATACAATACAATAACAGAGTTGGAAGGAATCTTGGAGATCCAACCCCCTGCTCAGGCATGAAACCCTATACCATTTCGGACAAATGGCTGTCCAGTCTCTTCTTAAAAACTTCCAGTGTTGGAACATTCACAACTTCTGGAATAGAATAGAGTAGAGTAGAGTAGAGTAGAGTAGAGTAGAGTAGAGTAGAGTAGAGTAGAGTAGAGTAGAGTAGAGTAGAGTAGAGTAGAGTAGAGTAGAGTAGAGTAGAGTAGAGTAGAGTAGAGTAGAGTAGAGTAGAGTAGAGTAGAGTAGAGTAGAGTAGAGTAGAGTAGAGTAGAGTAGAAGGAGGAAGGTATGTTGCGTATGTTAGCCTCCTTGGGTTATTTGCAAAAATAATAAAGGCGGGATCCAAACAACTACATAAAAATAAATAGTAAATATATATATTTTAGATGCCTATGGAGATTGTCAGTCATCCAGTCATGGTTATCCCAAAGTTGCTTCTGCCTCAGTCCGAAACTGAAGAAGCTTGTTGGATGAGAAGACAAACGTCTTCAAGAAGAAAAAAAAAAACCAAAGTCCAGTTGCCTTTTGAAAAAGCACCTTTGGGTTATATACACGTTTAGCTATTATTATAAATACACGGACTGGAGGAGCAGTTCTTCCAAAGAAAGATATGCCATGGAAGCCTTTGGATTTATGGATGTCCTCCCTCCCTCTCAGAATCTATAATTAAAATCCGAGCTGATCTATCAGTAGATATGGGGATTGCTATAGAGTAGCTCTAAAAAAATCTATAAATGCAATATAATAAGCCTATAAAAAGGAGAAAAAGAGTGATGAGAAGGATAGATAGATATTGTTTAGATAATGCGATACCCAGAAATATCTTTCATTATTATTTTTCATTATTCTTGGCAAGCAGGAAAAAGATTCTCTGGTTGCCTTACCTTATCATGTTTTTCCTTCAGGATGTTCGGCATCCTCAGGATGACTTCACTGAGGAACAATGAAAGGATGGATCTGGAATGAAGGAGGAAACACTGGGACTCCCCCCCCCAAAAACTAGAGAAAATTAAATATCCATCCTTTCCCCAAACACAGCCCCATTGTTTAGCTTCTATAAATGGATCCACAGATGGTTAAGCACTCAAGTGCACTGCAGGCCTAACAATACATGAAGTTAGTCATTTGGGGATAAACGACCTACATCTTTCCGATCGCCCCCATAAAAATAACAGTAGATGCAAATCACATATGGTGGGTGGAGATGAAGAAACCATTCCCAATACAAATTAATTCATTAATTAATAAACGTAGACACCAAACTGAAATGATCATATTTCTGATCCTTATTAAGGGATCTCGTAAGGAAACATCCAGCCGTTTATTAAGGATGGAATGAAATAATGATGCAAAAAAGGCATTCTAGGAAAAAAATGAATAGAATAGAATAGAATAGAATAGAATAGAATAGAATAGAATAGAATAGAATAGAATAGAATAGAATAGAATAGAATAGAAAATATGGAATGGAATGGAATGGAATAGAGTAGAGTGGAATGGAATGGAATGGAATGGAATGGATTGGAATGGAATGGAGTGGAGTGGAGTGGAATGGAATAGAGTATTGGAATGAAGAATAGAATAGAATAGAATAGAATAGAATAGAATAGAATAGAATAGAATAGAATAGAATAGAATAGAATAGAATAGAATAGAATAGAATAGAATAGAATAGAATAGAATAAAAAATATGGAATGGAATGGAATGGAATAGAGTAGAGTGTAGTGGAATGGAATGGATTGGAATGAAATGGAATGGAGTGGAATGGAATAGAGTATTGGAATGAAGAATAGAAATAGAAATAGAAATAGAAATAGAAATAGAAATAGAAATAGAAATAGAAATAGAAATAGAAATAGAAATAGAAATAGAAATAGAAATAGAAATAGAAATAGAAATAGAAATAGAAATAGAAATAGAAATAGAAATAGAAATAGAAATAGAAATAGAAATAGAAATAGAAATAGAAATATAGAAATAGAATAGAATAGAATAGAATAGAATAGAATAGAATAGAATAGAATAGAATAGAATAGAATAGAATAGAATAGAATAGAATAGAATAGAAAAAGCCAGCACAGTGCTAGGCTGCATTAACAGAAGGATAGAATCAAGATCAGGTGAAGTGTTAATACCACTTTACAAGGCCTTGGTAAGGCCACACTTGGAATACTGCATCCAGTTTTGGTCACCGCGATGTAAAAACGATGTCGAGACTCTAGAAAGAGTACAGAGAAGAGCAACAAAGATGATTAGGGGACTGGAGGCTAAAACATACAAGGAACGGTTGCTGGAATTGGGTATCTCTAGTTTAATGAAGAGAAGGACTAGGGCAGTGGTTCTCAACCTTTCTGAGGTTGAGACCCCACTTGCCCCGCCCATGCGCGCCGCGACCCTGACCTGGGGGCGCGTGCGTGTGCGCGCGCGCGCAAAAAAAAATTTTAAATTTTTTTTTAAAAAATAAAAAATAAAAAACAAAAACAAAATGGCGGCCGGGACGGGCGGATCTGTGCATGCGCGGATCGGCCCATCGCACGCGCCACGCATGCACGCATCCGCCAGTCGCGGGCCGCCATTTTTTTTTTTTTTAATTTTTAAAAAAAAAATTTAAAAAAATTAAAAAAAATGGCGGCCACGACGGGCGGATCTGTGCATGCGCGGATCGGCCCATCGCACACGCCACGCATGCACACCTCCGCCCATCATGGGCCACCATTTTGGTTTTTTTTATTTTTTATTTAAAAAAATTTAAAATAATAATAATAAAAAAAAACAAAATGGCGGCCGTGACAGGCGGATCTGCGCCTGTGCGGATCGGCCTGTCGCACGCACCGCGCATGTGCGGATCCACCCATTGCGGTCCGCCATTTTGTTTTTATTTTTTTTTATTTTTTTTTATTTTTTTATTTTTTTTAATTTTTTTTAATTTTTTTTTCCGGCACGACGGGCGGATCTGAGCGTTAAAAAAAATTTAAAAAAAAATTAAAAAAAATAAAAATAAAAAAACAAAATGGCGGCCGGCGGTGCCCGGCGACCCCCGCGAAATGGTCTCGCGACCCCAAATGGGGTCGCGACCCCAAGGTTGAGAACCACTGGACTAGGGGGACATGACAGCAGTGTTCCAATATCTCAGGGGCTGCCACAAAGAAGAGGGAGTCAAGCTATTCTCCAAAGCACCTGAAAGCAGGACAAGAAACAATGGAGGGAAACTTATCAAAGAAAGAAGCAACTTAGAATTAAGAAGACATTTCATGACAGTGAGAACAATTAACCAGTGGAACAACCTGCCTCCAGAAGTGGCGAATGCTCCAACACTGGAAGTCTTTAAGAAGAGACTGGACAGCCATTTGTCTGAAATGGTATAGGCTTTCCTGCCTGAGCAGGGGGTTGGACTAGAAGACCTCCAAGGTCCCTTCCAATGTTGTTATTTTTATTGTTACAAACAAAGCAAAATTCACTTAACTACTGTTTCACTTAGTAACAGAAATTCTGGGCCCAATTTATAGTCCTAAATCTGTATTCCTTATTGCTCTCTTCTTATTTCTCCTTCCTTCCTTCCTTCCCTTCTTCCTTCCTTCCTGTTTCCTTATTGCTCCATTCCTATTTCTCCTTCCTTCCTTCCTTCCTTCCTTCCTTCCTTCCTTCCTTCCTTCCTTCCTTCCAGTTTCCTTCCAGTTTCCTTCTTCCTTATTGCTCCCTCCCTCCTTCCCTCCCTTCCTTCCTTCCTTCCAGTTTCCCCTCTTCCTTATTGCTCCCTTCCTATTTCTCCTTCCTTCCTTCCTTCCTTCCTTCCTTCCTTCCTTCCTTCCTTCCTTCCAGTTTCCTTCCAGTTTCCTTCTTCCTTATTGCTCCCTCCCTCCTTCCCTCCCTTCCTTCCTTCCTTCCAGTTTCCCCTCTTCCTTATTGCTCCCTTCCTATTTCTCCTTCCTTCCTTCCTTCCTTCCTTCCTTCCTTCCTTCCTTCCTTCCTTCCTTCCAGTTTCTTTCTTCCTTATTGCTCCCTCCCTCTCCTTTCCTTCCTTCCTTCCTTCCTTCCTTCCTTCCTTCCTTCCTTCCTTCCTTCCTTCCAGTTTCCCCTTCCTATTTCTCCTTCCTCCCTCCCTCCCTCCCTCCCTCCCTCCCTCCTTCCTTCCCTTCCTCCCTCTTCTTCCTTCCAGTTTCCCTCTTCCTTATTGCTCCCTTCCTATTTTTCCTTCCTTCCTTCCTTCCTCCCTCCCTCCCTCCCTCCCTCCCTTCCTTCCCAGTTTCCCTTTTCCTTATTGCTCCCTTCCTATTTCTCCTCTCTCTCTCCCTCCC
>JARGCV010000811.1:232500-240000 GCA_034064705.1 Bothrops alternatus | reverse complement strand
AGTAGTAGTAGTAGTAGTAGTAGTAGTAGTAGTAGTAGTAGTAGTAGTAGTAGTAGTAGTAGTACTTCGATCAGTGACTTGATCGAAGTGTATAAAATCATGCATGGGATAGAAAAGGTGGATAGAGAAAAAATATTTTCTCTATCACACAATACCAGGACAAGGGGGCACTCCCTAAAGCTCATAGCTAAGAAAGTGAGGACAAATAAAGGGAAATATTTCTTCACCCAGAGGGTCGTTGATTTATGGAATTCACTTCCTGAAGGGGTCGTGACAGCTGTCAGCCTTGATAGCTTCAAGGCAGGGCTAGATAGATTCATGGATGCAAAGTGTATCGGTGGTTATTAAAACGGATGTCCATGGGCCGCCTCTATGTTGGTTGAGGCAGGCAGGATTCCCTTGGGTACCATTTGTTGGGGGTCAAGGGAAAGGGAGGGTTTTGCCTTCTCTTTCTGCTCAGGATCCCCATGTACAATTGGTGGGCCACTGTGTGACACAGAATGCTGGACTCGATGGGCTTTGGCCTGATTCAGCATGGCTCTTCTTATGTTCTTATGTTCTAGTAGTAGTAGTAGTAGTAGTAGTAGTAGTAGTAGTAGTAGTAGTAAAGTTGGAAGGTAGCAACAATGGTGCGTTGGAAGATCTGCAGGAAATATCATTTGCTTGTAAGCAAAAACTGGTGGGGTCATAAAATAGAGAAAGTGATAGAAAATGATAAAGTTAAACTGCTCTGGGACTTCAGAATTCAAACAGACAAGCACCTGCAACATAACACTCCAGACTTAACAATTGTCGATAAGAAAGACAAAAAAGTCTGGATAGTGGACGTGGCAGTGCCTGGAGACAGCAGAATAGATGAGAAAGAACTGGAGAAGATAACAAAATACATATAGAAATAGAAAGACTGTAGCAAAAGCAAACTTGAACACCATCATCGGCATTGACAAAATCGCCATTAGTCAATTGCAAAAGGTGGCCTTACTAGGAACTGCTTCCATCTTGCGACGATATCTGTAATACCATCCAACATCCACATCTGCCTATCCCAGGTCCTGGGTAAGGACTCGATAGGTAATGCCAAATCCAGTCTGAACATCTGGCTGACTGTGTGATGATCCATAATAGTAATAATAGTAAAGTTGGAAGGGACCTTGGAGGTATAATAATAATAAAGTTGGAAGGGACCTTGGAGGTCATCGAGTCCAACCCCCTGCTCAGGCAGGAACCCTACACCATTTCAGACAAATGGCTGTCCAGTCTCTTCTTAAAAACTTCCAGTGTTGGAGCATTCATCACTTCTGCTCAGGCATTTAGAGTTGGCATCTCATCCCAATCTCTTAAGGTAGGTTGATGCTCTCCTTGGGTGATGCCCTTCTTACTATATTTCTAGAATCCCAAAGGTGCTTTTTTCATGAGGCAACTGGACTTTCTTGTTTTCTTTGAAGACATTCTGCTTCTCACCCAAGAAGCTTCTTCAGTTCTGACTGGATGGTGGAGAAATGAGTTTAAAAGTGAGTTGCTGCTGGATATTCTGGATATGGAGAAGCTTCCTTCCTTTCAAACCTTTATCTCTTTCACGCATTTTTCTCTTTTCTTCCAGGGGTCTGAACTCTGAACATCGTCTCTATTGATTTGCTTCCTGTATCAAGTTACAGTCATGGAATAAAGAAGGGGAAAAAAAAACAAAACAAATGAGAATAGATCCAATTAAAGGGCTGTATTACTCAGAGGGGAGAAGAAGTAAAGTCTTAATAAAAAAAAAAATCCGAAGAGACAGAGGCAAGAAATATACTTTTCATTTAAGTTTGTATCCTGACAAGTTTTTGTTTCCCGAAGCACGAATCAGTCTGCCAGGCAGTCATTTTTGAATGGGCACCAATACATACTACCAACAGGAGTACATCTCTAAAAGACAACACAACAGCGGTTCTCAACCTGTGGGTCGCGACCCCATTTGGGGTCGAACAACCATTTCACGGGGGTCGCCAAACAACGCAGTCCGCCATTTTTCCCCTTTTCCTTAGCTGTGCTACTCCCTCTTATTCTATTGGCTTTTGAAAGCCAATAAAATAGACTCTCTTGAATAGAGTCTAATTCTATTGGCTTTCAAAAGCCAATAGGAATTGTCCAGGCTGTCTCTGCCCTGCTGAGCCTGCCAAAAGTCCCAGTCTGCAAACGGTGCTGCAAGTTGCCTGCAGCGAAGGCGAGCTCTCCGGAAGTTTCCACCCCTCCCTGCTGAGCAACTACTAAAAATGTAAGTAAAAGAGGGGAAGGGGTGGGAGGTGGGAGGCCAGTGGGCGCAGGGAGGGTTGCTGGCACGCATGGGGCCCGGCGGGTGCCTTACCTCCCTTGGGCTGGGCCAGCTGGTGGCCCAGCCGGTGGTCGCCTTGTGCCGTCGCTGCCTCTTGCCAGCTATGCCTCAGCCGGCGCAGGGGGTGGCACCACGCATGTGCGGTGCTCCCGGGCAGGGAAATAGTCCTCAACTTACGACCGGTTGGGGGTTCTCAACTTATGACTGGTTGGGTAGTCCTCGACTTACGACCGGTTGGGGGTCGCAGCATTAAAAAGGTTGAGAACCACTGCAATACAACATAAAAAGAAGCTGCATTTATACACTGTGTCCATCAAGAAAACTGATCAAACACCAATATGTATATAACACTGAGAACATATAATGGAATTCTTAAAGCTTGCCATGACTGTGGCTTGTACATTGCCAAGAAAATGCAACATAAATCGAAATCGAATAAATAAATAAATAAACTATTAATCATGGCAGACATGAGGCCAAAGTTGACATTTGGTGATATCCACCGTAAATAAAGTCTTGTACTGGAGAAATTCCTTCCAGGCAAAATGAAAAGATAGATGATAGAGCGAGAGACAGACAGATATTATTTAAAAAATAACCTACACATTAAATAAACCGCTGTAATACTCATTGAGTAACGATGTAAGATTATTCTGAGTTTTGTGAGACATTTTGCTTCTAATTTCTATGTAAGATTGATCATAAAAGGAATCTCAGAAAAAGGAACTTTTTTTTGAAATAAGGATATGGTTTTTATTAAGTACGTCCACTGTATTTCTCATTTAATTGTCATGTGTCTTTTTAAAAAGTTTGATTCTATATTTCGTGTTTTAAATCATTCTGCAATTGTACGTTTCCAGAAATCCAAATAAGATTACAGATCTAATAAATAATTTTAGCCTCTAATCCCCTAATCATCTTTGTTGCTCTTCTCTGCACTCTTTCTAGAATCTCAACATCTTTTTTTATATCATGGTGACCAAAACTGGATGCAGATCTTATGATAGAACTAAGATGAAGCAATTCATGTATTTATAATTTTAAATTACTTTGATAGTACTCTAGTCATCAGGATCATTAAGAAAGGAGATATTTTAGCCATGCAATTCATATTTTACTCCCTCTCTTTCTTACTCAGTACTTTTCCTTCTGTCAGTGTCAAACATAACGGGAAGGTCTTTGTTAAAAATGGAAGATGTGTGGATGTGTGACTTTTATCCTCATAAAAGCTTTGAAATTCAGATTTTCTTTCTTTTCCATACCGAACTAGGAAGCATAATGAATTGCATGGGACGTATATGTGATTAATGATGTATTACAGATTTCTTTTGCTTTCTTCCCCTCTTCCAAATATTTCATCATGATTAGAATTGATACTGGAAATTTAATTTCTCCCTAAAAATTTGACTGACCTTTTAGAGGAGTTGAATTGCCGACTCACCATTTTTAACTTTTTGCAAATCTGTCAACTTCGCTTTATTGAATAACGGAAGCTTCCTGAAAGAATTTCATACACACCCAGAAATACGTCATTGGGCATGCAGTTTCCCCAAATACCTACCGTGTTTCCCCGATAGTAAGACACCCCCGATTGTAAGACGTATCGGGGTTTTCAGGGGGTCGGCTAATATAAGCCGTACCCCGAAAGTAAGACATATTACTCCTGCCCACTTCCGCCTCCTGCTTAAAATACTTAAATACTTAAAATACTTAAATACTTAAAATACTTAAAATACTTAATATACTTAAAATACTTAAAATAAAACTGACAATTGTTTTCCAATCAATATAAGCCGTACCCCGAAAGTAAGACATAGTGGGGCTTTTGGGGATAAAAAGAAAGTGTGACGCTGTCTTGCTTTCGGGGAAACACGGGTAGTTGTGTTTGTAGTTGTCACCAACACATTCTATTTTTTTTTTCAAAATATTTTCCCTCTAACGCAGGGGTGTCAAACTGACAGCCCGCGGGCTGGACTCCTCACACAGAAGCTGCGTCCACCCCGTTGCCAGCAATGGCAAAACAGTCCCAATATGTCACGCGACGTCACATGACGTCGCGAGTTTGACGTGTCTGCTCTAACATAATGAATTTTATATTACGTTCTTAAATGCAAGTACAACCTTTTTTAAAAAAAAATATTTTATTAGTTTTATAATGATAAATATAACTCAAGTAAATACAATCGTTTACAACTTTTTCAACACAAAACAAAGCATGAAAAAGTTACATAGAATAGTTAAAATAACTATGGGTATTGCTCAGCAGCACCTCCTTCACCACATCCCCCTCTTCCTTCCTCCCTACCTCCTACTTCTATCCCCCCACTCTCTCTCCCTCCCTCTCTCTCCACCCTCCTCCTACAACCTCCCTACTTCCCTCCAATCCTTCACTCCTCAATCTCCACCCCCTCCAGATGTGGTTCCGAGGTACTGTCCGAGCAACTCCTCTTTTATCAAAAAGTATATCATACTTATATAATACCAATATTGCAGTTACATACATTGTAACACCCCACAACCCCCCCACCCCCGACTTCCCAAAGTGAATACAGGGTAAAACACAAGAAAACCCACTAAACTAAACCAAATTATTATATAAATCCTAATAAGAATTTAACTATATTTTTCAATCCCACATATAAAAATTTAACTATATGCTAAGTACAATTTCTTAGATTGATATTTCCCTTGTATATACTCTATCCATTTTTTCCAATCCAACATATATTTTTCATTTGAATGGTCCTTCAAATATGCGGATATTTTGGCCATTTCTGCCAAATTTATAACTTTCAAAGTCCATTCTTCAATAGATGGTAATTCTAGCTTTTTCCAGTATTGTCCCACCAAAAGTCTTGCTGCTGTAATCAAGTTCAAAATTAAGTTCGTCTCTGTGGTGGTGCAGTCTTTTATAATGCCTAACAAAAACAATTGTGGTGAAAATTCCATACGTTTTTTCAAAATATTTTGAAGAATGCAAGTACAACCTTGATGTATAACCACAATTCAACCCAAAATTTCTAGGCTCAGCACCCAGTTGTAAAGTCATTTTATGACTTTTCATACCACAGTTAAGCGAATTGCTGAAATTAAGTTAGTAATGTAATTGTAAAGTCAACCTGCATTCCCCGTTGACTTTGCTTGTCGGGGGTGTGCGTGTCACAAAACCTGATCACGTGACCCCAGGATGCTGCAATCATAGTAAATACATGCCACTTGCCAACCATCTGAATTCTGATCATGTGACCATGGGGAGGATGCAACCGTCATAAGTGTGAATAATGGTCACTGGTTTTCGTCCCGTTGTAACTTTGAACGGTCACTAAGCAAACTATTGTACCTTGAGGACTACCTGTAACTACATATTTGTACTAATGTGTCCCCAATATACAAGTAGTTATTAGCAAACTGCCAGGTTTAATTCATGAAATGGTAAAAAAAATGAAATGTTAAATCAATTTCTGTTCTTGCATTAGTTCAAAAATATGAAATTCAGTATGCTTGCATGCAGATGTAATCTAAATGAATGTATTTCCCACCTCTACTGATCATATATTAGAATATAACAGAATAGAAGAGAATAGAAGAGAACAGAACAGAACAGAACAGAACAGAACAGAACAGAACAGAACAGAACAGAACAGAACAGAACAGAACAGAATAGAATAGAATAAGAGTTGGAAATGACCTTAGAGGTCATCTGGTCCAACCCCCTGCTCAGGCAGGAAACCCTATACCATTTCAGACAAATGGCTGTCCAGTCTCTTCTTAAAAACTTCCAGTGTTTGAGCATTCACAGCTTCTGGAGGCAGGTTGTTCCACTGGTTAATTGTTCTAACTGTCAGGAAATTCCTCCTTAGTTCTAGGTTGCTTCTCTCCTTGGTTGGTTTCCATCCATTGTTTCTTGTCCTGCTTTCAGGTACTTTAGAGAATAGCTTGACTCCCTCTTCTTTGTGGCAGCCCCTGAGATACTGGAATGCTGGTGTCATGTCACCCCTCATCCTTCCAATATCGCTCTTTATGTGTTCTTTTTATGTTTTAGCCTCCAGTCCCCTGATCATCCTTGTTGCTCTTCTCTGCACTCTTTCTAGAGTCTCAACATCTTTTTTACATCGTGGTGACCAAAATTGGATATGGTATTCCAAGTGTGGCCTTACCAAGGCCTTGTAAAGTGGTACTAACACTTCACATGATCTTGATTCCATCCCTCTGTTAATGCAGTCTACGGTAGAACTGTGTTGGATTTTTTGGTAGATGCAGCACACTGCTGGTTCCTGTTTAAGTGATTATCCACTACGACTCTGAGATATTAAAAATGATTTCAGAGATTATGAGATGCCGTTTAAAATATACAAATACGCTATGTAATGTGAGCTCTTGAAGAAGTGTGCAAATTGTTCCCTTTTATGGTGTTGCATGCTAAAAAACTGAGAAAAGCAAAGGACGGAAGGCATTCATTTCATTTTTGATGTGCATGATTCTGAAGAACATCTCGTCCCATCCTTGAGCAACTGTTGATCATTAGAAGATTCAGTTATTGAACTGTTTAGAAATGTGGTTTGCCTGTGCAATTATGTAATTCCCAAGGATTAAGACGTTGGGGATTTTTTTTTTCTTTTTTGAAGTTAGATAATTGAGTTCAACGTAGACAAATTCACTGCACAATGCGATATATGCGAACTAATTGGATAAATTAGGAGTGATGAATTTCTCCATTTTTATTTATTTTTTTTAGTGGAGAGCATTAGTGTGGAAAAAAAATAGGAAGAGGCAGCATTATATGGGCTGCTTTCAGTTGTGCAAACAATAGTTCATAATATACACCTGGTCCTCGACTTATGGCGATAACGGAGGCTAAGCAAGACAATTGTTAAGTGAATTTTGCCCTAATTTATGACCTTTCATGAGTAGTTAAGGTAGTAACATGGAATAAATATGAATCAGTTGACAAGCATCCAAATTTTGGTCACATGACCACAGAGCTGCTGCAACAGTCATAAGTCATTTTTTGCAGACCCATTGTATCTTCAGAAGGTCAGTAAATGAACCGTTGTAACTTGAGAACTACCTGTAAATCAAATAAATAAGTAAGTAACATTAAAAAAGATGAATAGAATAGAATAGAATAGAATAGAATAGAATAGAATAGAATAGAATAGAATAGAATAGAATAGAATAGATATTGGAAT
>JARGCV010000811.1:0-227500 GCA_034064705.1 Bothrops alternatus | reverse complement strand
TTGTCAGGTGCTATATTTTTCCTATCCTGCTCTGTGGAGTAGATAGCTGGTCTCTGACAGAAGGCCACCTGAAGAGACTAGAAGCATTTGAAATGTGAATTGACAGGTGGCTGTTACATATAAGCTGGGTTGACAAGATCAGAAATGAGGAGGTGATCAGCCGCCTGGGAAAGCCAAGGGAAATCATCACAACAATTAAAAAAATGAAAATTAGAATATTTTGGACATGTGATGCGACACCCAGAAAAATACGGCATACCCCATTTAATCCTCCAGGGACAGATTGAAGGCAAACGAGGTCCAGGCAGAAGAAGAACATGGTGGCTTCAAAATCTAAGGGATTGGTTTGAACAAAACTCAGCAGCACTTTTTTGTGCGGCTGCTGAGAAAAACAGGATGGCCAACATGATCGCCAACATCCAATAACGGATATGGCAGCAGCAGCAGCAGCAGAAGAAGGAGAAGGAGAAGGAGGAGAAGGAGAAGGAGGAGGAGGAGGAGGAGGAGGAGAAGGAGAAGGAGAAGGAGAAGGAGAAGGAGAAGGAGAAGGAGAAGGAGAAGGAGAAGGAGAAGGAGAAGGAGAAGGAGAAGGAGAAGGAGAAGGAGAAGGAGAAGGAGAAGGAGAAGGAGAAGGAGAAGGAGAAGGAGAAGGAGAAGGAGAAGGAGAAGGAGAAGGAGAAGGAGAAGGAGAAGGAGAAGGAGAAGGAGAAGGAGAAGGAGAAGGAGAAGGAGAAGGAGAAGGATTTCAGTGGCTGTCTACAAATATATTGGATGAGAATGTTTTTTAATCCTTCTGTGTTCCATTCAGTGCTTTTTTTTGTAAATGAAAGAAAAGGTGTCGGAACTCACACACGTCATACAACCCGCCTTGCCTATCCTACAAGGTTCCATCCAAAAAAGGCACCGGAACTCCATTCTGGGCGTTCTATGACAAAAAAAAGCCCTGGTTCTGTCTATACTAGATGATGAATTCATCAGATTAAGATATTTCTCTTTCCTGCCATAATCATAGATGACTTTTTGTGGTTATTTGAAACATTCATTGGTTAGATTTGTATTCCATCTTGTCATCTTCCTGTCAACAAGGGTCAGTATCTGGCCCATCTCATCAAAGCTAAGTAGGATCAGGCTGGTTAGTATTTGGATTGGAAATTATCAGAGAAAAGAATCCCAGGGATGTGGTATGGATTGGATATTCAAAAATACTCCAAGAAGAAGATTATGATAAATCATTTCCATACTATCAAGAAAACTACACGAACATGTCAACGAAGCCAGGAAGAATCAGGTCTGACATTATTTTTTATTTTTCCCTTCAGGAATTCAGTCTTTAGTTCAAGGTTTACACGGTTAATGGGATCTGGACCTTCAGCGCATCACCGTAGTCCCTATGCACTCCCACTAAACAATTGCTATTGTGGTTGTTATTGTTGTTGCTTTTTTGTCTATCTCTATGTATCGCTAACCTGTCTAGATATCTTCAACCAATCTGGAATTAAAGCAAGCAAGCAAATAATCATAAGACTGAGTCCAAAGGTCCTTTGTTTAAGTATTACCTTAATTTTCAAAGGATTCAAACATTCTGATCCTATGCAAAAAGAGCTAATTAGCTACCGGTTCTGCTGAAGTGGTGTGAACTGGCTGAATCCCACCACTGGTTGAGTTGAATTAGGAAGATTTATTATGATGGCCACGTGATATCTTGGTCTCTTCCATCAAATATGTTCTCTCTCTCTCTGTCTCTGTCTCTGTCTCTGTCTCTGTCTCTGTCTCTGTCTCTGTCTCTGTCTCTGTCTCTGTCTCTGTCTCTGTCTCTGTCTCTGTCTCTGTCTCTGTCTCTGTCTCTGTCTCTGTCTCTGTCTCTGTCTCTGTCTCTCTGTCTCTGTCTCTGTCTCTGTCTCTGTCTCTGTCTCTGTCTCTGTCTCTCTCTCTCTCTCTCTCTCTCTCTCTCTCTCTCTCTCTCTCTCTCTCTCTCTCTCTCTCTCTCTCTCTCTCTCTCTCTCTCTCTCTCTCTGTTGTGATTCCGTGCCAGCCTGTGTTCCCAACAGCTGAGTCTGAGGAATCTGAGGAGGAGGTGGAGGAGGCATTTGAACGGCCTTCAGGGGCAAAGGGAGGCTTGGATGAATTACAGGACTCACGGTTTGATGCAGAGCCTGGGCCCTCCAGTCGTGTTCCTGATGAAGCTCAGCTGTGTGAGAAGAATGAGTCAGACTCGGAAGACTCACACCTGATGGACTTGTTAATTAATGCTCGCACATGGCATCATTTAACAAGAGAAAATCAGCAGCAGTCAATGCGACACCTCCAGAGTAAAAGGAGAAGGCGATGAGAGGCAACGCTTTGGGACTGCCGAATAAAGGGAGGAGGTGTGGGCGGTGCTGGTTGCTGAAGGCAACCGTTTGCAAAGTACTTCATGGGATCCTGGTCTGTTCATCTTGCTTGTGACTTCTCCTCTGTTTTTTCCTGTGCGCTATTTCCTGCATTTGTACTTGAGTTTTTGCTGTTTGCATTTTAGACTATTTGACAGGTTTGTCACCCATATTAAAAGGGGTTTGTTTTGTTTGAAAGTCTCCAGCCTATTGTATCAGCAGGGGCTTGGTCCTTGTGCGTTTAACAAGAACGGCAATAGGCTGGGATATAACTCTCTCTCTCTCTCTCTCTCTCTCTCAACACTTCTGTTTTAACTAAACACTCTCTATTTGACTTCATCACATTTGTTGTAATGTTAAGGAGAAAGTTACTGGTCTTCCTCTCCAATATCTCTTATAAAATCTACCTGCTAATTCCCCAGAATTTTCTTGCCCCATAAAACTCGGCTCCTGTTTTCTATCGCCTTTTCAGGATACCTTTCTGGATTTCTCTGAAATATCTTTGGGTAAGTGCTCCACAGCTTTACTTTATCTTACAGCAGGGAAGAAAAATAAAAGTGCTGATGGTCAGCATTTCCTGATCTGTGCATTTCTCCATTACTCTGCAACCTCCTTCGTGTCTGTGCTAAAAAGCCTTTATGGCAATTTGTCAGCCTTTCAAGATAGATTAGACTAGGGAACCAGTACCAGGTAGGTCAGTACTACTATGGTTGTAAAGCTATTGTAACAAAATCCAGCCTGCGTTTACCAAACCAGGCTAAGACCGTGTGTAACCGCTGCAAGAACTTCAGTATAAAAATTAGTAAATTTACAGCACAGAACGCTGAAGGAATGCCAGATACAGAGACGTTGAGTTTGCAAGAAGATGCATCACTGATCAGCTAGTGAGTCAGTGTTTCTCAACCTTGCTGGCTGTGGAATTCTGGAAGTTGAAGTCCACATGCCTTAAAATTGTCAAGGTTGAGAAACACTGAGCTAGTTGATCAGCCAACCGTTTTTTTTTTTCACACAAGATTGATGAATGCCTAAAAAAAAAAATATGTCAGATAGATGTTGGAAATGTAAACATAACATAGGCAAGTATTACCATATTTGGTGGACATGCGATAAGGCAAAGCCTTATTGGAAAAATATACATATGTGGTTAGAAAAACTATTGGGCGAACAAGTGGATTTTAAACCTGAACTTTTTTTACTAGGCATTATGCCTGAAAAGACTAATAAGCAGAAACTATATTTAAGTTTACACATCACTACAGCAGCGAGAATAATTTTTGCACAATACTGGAAGAATGAAGGACTGCCATCAGAGGAAGAAATAATCAAGAAAATATTGGAATGTGCAGAGATGGACAGATTAACTATGAGGTTGAAAGATAAATTTGGAATTTATTTTATTCTTGGTTAGAGAAGAGAATGAAGGATTAGGAATTGAATATATATTAGCATAGCAAACTCCAGAACAACTTGTTGTTTGGAAAAATTAACATATGTTGATGAAAAAAAATTAATAAAAAATTTTATTAAAAAAAAATTGATGAATGCCTAACGTGAGGGTTATAAAACTTCACCCACCGGCTCTCTGCCGTGGATGTGACATGGCATATACACTTGTTGTCCATCAGAGGGATCATTGCATGCTTACTCATGTAAATATTTACCTTTGATAAAGCTTCTGATGGTCACACTGCCTTTCAGCTCCTCTTTCTTAGGAATCTCTTAATGGAAGGGAAAGGAAGGGAAGGGAAGGGAATGGAAAGCTTTTGCCATTTGCACAGTTCACTGGCATACAGAGAAGGGTGAATTAATATCAGCATGAAGACATGGGTGCTTTGCAGATTATTATAGTTCTGAAAAATTCTTATAAAATAAAAAAAAAGGTTTTAGAAGAACCTTGCATGAACACAAAAATTTTGAGGACGTTTCTGGAAGAGAATAGTTATAAAGGAACTCTGGGGAGTAATGATAATGTTCATATTTGAAAAGCAACTTGTTCTAATTGTTTAATCTTATTCTAATTTGCAGAGGGCTATTTGAAATACTTGGTGGAGCAATAAAGGTGTGATGATATCCAACAACTCTGAGTACTTCAGAGTTGAATAGTGATATCTATCTACCTGTGTCTGTCTGTCTGTCTGTCTGTCTACACACACACACACATACACACACACATACACACAGAGATAGACAGACAGACAGACAGACAGACAGACAGACAGACAGACAGACAGATCTTGAATATAGTCTAGGTTTTATCCATAAACTGCTATGAGATACTTCGGACAATGGGTATGCTATATTTTCTCTAATGAAATAGGTCTATTGTCTATTTTGAAAATGTCCCTTGGTTCAACAAACTTAAGCACGTTTACTCAGAAGAATCAACAGGGCTGGTAAAATTCAGTCCTGAGCCATTGTGGAAGGACAGCTTAAAATCCAAAAATGAACAAACCATGAAGACATTGACCGTAAACAACCTATTACCTTTTTTTTTTTTTTGCCAGCGATTACGTAAAGCACCATGTTCTTTTTGGCTCAACTTCAACCTGGAGGAAACTGGGGGTGGGCGGGGAGAGAGAGAGCCCAGAAACTGAAAGGCAGCTTTTGAGCAAGGGAAACCAAGACCCCATTCATGAAACGTCAATTCTGCAACACTGTAAACAATTTTCTTAGCTTAGAAGGCTCTCAAACTTTTCAATTAAACTCTTCCAAATTTAATTAGGCAGTGTACAACAGAGGGCGTACCATTAAAAAAAAAAAATACCAGCCAGCATTCAAAAAGGTTAACCCTAATCCCCCCACATTCGAAAGCCAAAGAAAATGCAAGCTTTTGTGAGTAGCTCTCAGCTTCTTCTACATTTCAGGATTTAAATGGACCTTTCAAAAGCTGACAATAATCCTATATAACCCCCTTTTGTAGGGTATTAGAAAGAATCCAAAATACTGTATTAAGGAAAGAAAAGGTAAACATAGCAATTACAGTTTAATCTCTCTGGCTACAGACCTCCTGTTTACTTACTTATTCACACAGTATCATTGTCCGTAACGGGTTGTCCCTTTCAGAGCCACAATAGGGATAAATGAAAAATGTTATACAAATGGTTTTAACAGGCTTGAGCATTTCCAGAATTTTATAAAAAGATTGGGTGTTGGGGTGGGGGGATATGTTGGTTGACACTGTGTGTGGTTCTTTCTTTCTTGAAGAAAATGAAACATTAATGTTATGCTGGGTTTCTCTCCCTTTCTCTCTCCCTCTCTCCCCCTCTCTCTCCTTCTCCCTCTCTCACCCTCTCTCTCCTCTCCCTCTCTCCCTTTCCTCTCCTTCTCTCCTCCCTCTCTCTGTCTCTCTCTCCCTTTCTTCCTCTCTCCTCCTCTCCCTCCCTCTCCCTCTCTCCTCTCCCCCTCTCTCCCTCTCTCTCTCCCTCTCTCCCCTCTCCCTCTCTTCTCCTTCTCTCTATCCATGTCCCTCCCTCTCCCTATCTCCCTCTCTCTCTCCCTCTCCCTGTCTCCCTCTCTCTCCCCCTCCCCTCTCCCTATCTCCCTCTCTCTCGCCCTCTCTCCCCCTCTCCCTTTCCTCTCCTCTCCTCCCTCTTTCCCTCTCCCTCTCTCCCTCTTTCTTCCTCTCTCCCCCTCTCCCTCCCTCCCCCTCTCTCC
Source organism: Bothrops alternatus (assembly GCA_034064705.1). Lineage (NCBI taxonomy): Eukaryota > Metazoa > Chordata > Lepidosauria > Squamata > Viperidae > Bothrops > Bothrops alternatus. The sequence goes on along the minus strand of JARGCV010000811.1, from coordinate 221,477 downwards.
CTCTCCCTCTCCTCTCTCTCTCCCTCTCTCCACCTTTCCCTCCCTCTCCTTCTCTCCACCCCTCTCTTTTCCTGCCATACTGAGTACTGCATCTACAATAAGTGAGCAGATTATTGATTTTCAGCAAGAAAAAAATTGTATCAAAACTCTTATCTCGTGCTTTCTGAATCAGTGTCACCTAACAACAAGCCTGTCAGGATGACATTTATTTGAATCTGGCCGCCCCTGCTAAGTTACCAGGGCTGGTGCTGAGCTTGCAAGGGGCCTCAGAGCCCTCTGCTAATGCAAAAGGCCAAACCCATTTTCTTAAAATCAATTCTGCGAGCAAAAGGAACCCAAACAGAAAGCAAACAAACAAGATCTCATTATGGGAAAATGGAATTTTCATTTGTCAGGTTGCAAAAAGAGTTTATATCCTCTATAATGCAATTGTTTCCATTTAAACTGCTCATCCCAAAGCTGTTATAATTTTTTTTTAATCTGCTCCGAGTCCAGATCAGCTTCTAGTTGCAATTACATACACATGTCTAAGCATTTTTTTTCTTTGCAACAAAATAGAAATTGAATCTTGGGGGAAAATTCAGGACAAGAAGAGGAGAGTTTGGTTCTGGAAGAAGAGAACTGATTCAAATTTCAAATAGTTCTCATCAAGGTCTTTTGAGACAAAAACGGGTTGGATAATTGAGAAGAATTGATTGAGGATAAGAACTGTCTTTCAATTCAGAATTAAGATACTGAGGGAAAATATAGCCCAGATCAAATGCTTCTGTCCCCAAAGAGTAAAGTTTCCTTTAAATTCCTCATAATACCTGGAATATCCAAACGGTTTCCATGGCATCCTTACAGAGATGCTTTGATGTTGATTCTTCTAGGATGGCCCACCCACCATTTCTTGCTTCTACAATCCTGGGTTTTTCTGGTTCCCCATCCAAATAATAAGCCAGTGTGATCTAGATCAGGGGTCCCCAACCCCCAGTCCATGGACTGGTACCGGGATGTGGTATGCCAGCAACCGGTCCGCACAAACAAGCAAAGCTCCATCTGTAGGATGCAGGCAGCACCCAAACCACACATTCTCCAGTCTGTGGAAAAACCTCTCTCCACGTAACCGGTCCCTGGTTCCCAAAGGTTGGGGATCTCTGATCTAGATTACTAAGTCAATCTTAACTCTTGGCGAATATACGCCATTATCAGGTTTCATGGCAACCATATGAATGGGATAACCAAATAACACAATAACCAAATTGGAAGGGACCCATGTAGAAGCAGAAGACCCTAGACCATTTCAGAAAATGGTTGTCCAATCTCTTCCTAAAAATCTCCAGTGATGGAACACCCACAACTTCTGAAGTCAAGCTGTTCTACTGGTTAATTGTTCTCATTGTTAGGAAAATTTCTCCTTAGTTCTAAGTTGCTTCTCTTCTTGTTTACTTTCCATCCATTGCTTCTTGTTTTGCCTTCTGGTGCTTTGGAAAATAGGTTGTTGTTGACTTGCCAGCCTAGCCTGAGATTTTCTGGTCATCTCCCCTTGAATAATTCCTGATTGAAGGAAGCTCCATGGAAGGAATTACATCTTGACAGCTTTCTTGGGTTAGCAACGCTTTGCACCTTCTTCTTCTTCACGGAGTTGCCTACGTCACCATTTCTGCATCTTCTGTCCCAGGCCACGTACAGTTAAAAATTCCCCTGCCATCCAGATCGTGGAATCTCTCCAAAATCCAGACATTGATTCCTCAGTAACAAGAATGCAACACAGCAAAGCTTATTTCCTTACTCGGCAGTTAGTTGCACAGTTTGATCCTGGAGTGTTCCTGCTTTATACGGACTCTTTCACCTCATGACTGAATTGCAGTTAAGTTTTCATCATCCATACTGTGTATGTAACCTCTGTTCTTTGTAGAGTGCTCAGCATCGTCTCTCCATTTGTCAAAACATGAATTAAACATACTCAAATAAGGTTTCTGCCAGCATGTTGTTTGCTGCTTTCTTCTGTTCCAGAAAGTTCAGATGGCTTCCTTGAGTTTCTATACCAAATGTAACGGTTGCCAGGAGCTGAACAGGTGTAAACAAAGGGAGTTCAAGCCAAGATGACAAGGGATCCTGGAAGAGGATAATCCTTGGGACCAGGATACATTTTTTACTTCCTAATTTAAAGCATCACTGAAATGATTACTGCTGCTTCTTGATATTTACAAGGAAAGGAATGGCAAGGGTAAATGTTCTCCCATTTTGGCACAGCTTTAACCAAAAATAAAAGGGAAGAATCCATTCTTTCGTCTTTCTTTTCCTATTCAGGAGGGAGGGACAGAGGGATGGAGGAAGGAAGGAAGGAAGGAAGGAAGGAAGGAAGGAAGGAAGGGGGAGGGGGAGGAGGGAAATAGAAGAGGAGAGGAGGGAGAGAGAGAGAGAGAGAGAGGGAGGGAGGGAGGGAGGAAGGCAGAGAGGGAAAAGGGGAGGGGAAAATAGAAGAAGAGAGGACGGGGAATGGAAAGGGAAGGAGAGAGAAAGGAAGGAAGGAAGGAAGGAAGAGGGGAAGGAAGAAGAAGGGGAGGGGAAATAGAAGGGAGAGGAGAGGAGAGGGAGGAAGGGAGAAAGAAAGAAAGAAAGAAAGAAAGAAAGAAAGAAAGAAAGAAAGAAAGAAAGAAAGAAAGAAAGGAAAGAAAGAAAGAAAGAAAGAAAGAAAGAAAGAAAGAAAGAAAGAAAGAAAGAAAGAAAGAGGAGGGGAAAAGGGGGACAGGAAATAGAAGGGGAAAGGAGGGGAGGAGAATGGGAGGAAGGAAGGAAGGGGGAGGGGGAGGAGGGAAATAGAAGAGGAGAGGAGAGGGAGAGAGGGAGGGAGGGAGAGAAGAAGGCAGAGAGGGAAAAGAGGAGGGAGAAATAGAAGAAGAGAGGAGGGGGAAGGGAAAGGGAGGGAGGGAAGGAGAAAGGAAAGAAGAGGGGAAAGGGGAAGAAGGGGGAGGGAAAATAGAAGGAAGAGGAGGGGAGAGTGAGGAAGAAAGGAAGAGAAAGAGAAAGAAGAAAGAAAGAAAGAAAGGAAGGAAGGAAGGAAGAAAGAAAGAAAGAAAGAAAGAAAGAAAGAAAGAAAGAAAGAAAGAAAGAAAAAGAAAGAAAGAGGAAGAGGGAAAAGGGGGATGGGAAAATAGAAGGGGAGAGTAGGGGAGAGGAAAGGGAGGAAGGAAGGAAGGAAGGAAGGAAGGAAGGAAGGAAGGAAGGAAGGAAGGAAGGAAGGAAGGAAGGATCTATAATCTTGAAACATTTAAAATGTGTTCAGATTAGAGCAAAGAGGTACAGCAAACAGTGCTCAATGCTAACGGAATATGGAAGACTCTTTCTCCATTCATACATCCAAATGGAAGACTGAGCTTTCCTGAAGGGAGGCTTAAACCACAGGGAAGAAATAATAATAATAATAATAATAATAATAATAATAATAATAATAATAATAATAATAATAATAATAATAATAGTAGTAGTAGTAGTAGTAGTAGTAGTAGTAGTAGTAGTAGTAGTAGTAGTAGTAGTAGTAATATCCTGATTTGAATGGAAGCACTCACTCAAGAATAACCCCTTCTGCTAAATTCTACGGACACAACTGAAAAGTCAATGAAGAGTCCCCACATATCTGACTAGTGCCTGGTGATATATCCTTTTTACAGGCAAATAATGGGATTCATAGACCTCCTGACTTTTGGGGGAATAACTATATAGAACATTTATTAAATTAATTAAGAAAATGTATAATGTTTTGTTAATTCTAGATATGGAAAGTGAACAAGTGAAAGAAACAACGATAAGATGGGCAAAAAGTTTTGGTTATAACATAGAATTAGAAAAATGGCAAATGTTATGGGAGAGAAACTATAAATTAACAATGTCAACTTCATACAAAGAAAATCTGTATAAAATGTTTTATAGATGGCACCTCCCACTAGCAAGATTAACAAAAATGTTTAAAAATATGTCAGATAGATGTTGGAAATGTAAACATAATATAGGCACGTATTATCATATTTGGTGGACATGCGGGAAGGCAAAGGCTTATTGGAAAAAAATATACATATATGGTTAGAAAAACTATTGGGCGAACAAGTGGATTTTAAACCTGAACCTTTTTTACTAGGCATTATGCCTGAGAAGACCAATAAGCAGAAATTATATTTAACCCTACATATTACCACAACAGCAAAAATATTTTTTGCACAATATTGGAAGAATGAAGGATTGCCACCAGAGGAAGAAATAATCAGGAAGATATTGCAATGTGCAGAGATGGACAGATTAAGTCTTGGGAGAAGGGCGGCATATAAGTTTAATAAGTAAATAAATAAATCATGAGGCTGAAAGACAAAGAAGATACAGACTACTATCAAATTTGGCATTTATTTTATTCTTGGTTAGAGAAAAGAATGAAGGATTAGGAATTGAACATGTATTAGCTTAGCAAACTTCAGACAACTTGTTGACTGGAAAAATTAACATATATTGATGAAAAAAAATTAATAAAAAAGATTGAAAAAAACACATTTATTATAATTATTCCAGGCTTTAATTTTAGAAGCTTATGAGTTGTCTGAAAAAGGTGAGCTTTCTGCCATTCCCTATACACCCCATTGCTCTCGCTCTATCTTAGAAACTCTTGATTATTTTTGCCTATTTCTATTTCTAAAGCAAGGATGAACTATATTTGATGGTCAGACATCCCCAATTAATATCAACAGGCTGTTTAAGTTCATGGAATTCTAATTTGGGAAGTTTCACCATTCTGGGGAAAATGTTTCTGTCTTTATAGGCTCATGTTTTTAACAACGTTAAGGCTATTTTGGAGTTTATTCTGCTGTTTTTGAGTATTTCTTACCTCAAAATGGCGGGAAACTGTCTCGTTAATATTCAGCAACTTTGGTCAGGCTGGATCTCAACATTCAGCATTTCAAATGCCTCAGTTCTATATCAAAATGAGATCATTTAGTGGAGACACATGATCATCAATTCTTCCCCTAAACATCAGCAAAGAACTGTCTATAGTGCACCAACTTTTGGTGAGATGAACTGCAGCAAATAATTACCATGACAATTAAAATAATTGTTACCAGAAATAGGGGGGGGAGACCCTTGGAGAAATTATTGGAGAAACTTGCATTTCATTGAAAACAAAGCAATGACTCATTATCCCAAGACATAATTTCTCTTCAAAACTAATTAGCTTGTCATTCACATTTCCTTGAACAACATATAAAAAGTGCCTCTGCAATTTTGGAATAAATACTGAAGTTTGAGGATCCGTTTCAATTCTAGCTCTGGTGTCCCCCCCCCACCATTTCCTTTTTTTTTTGTTATACACATACAGTAGAGAAGGAAATCTGGTATTTTGTTATATTACTGTGCTATATATCTGGCGTATCACTTGTCCTATCACCATCAAGGAAAAAAAAAGACACAGCTGCTCCATATTTTATCCTAGCTGATATCTAGTTTGGTGCAGTGTGTGGAATTTTCTTTTTTCTAATCTACCTTCCAAATGGATTGGATTCCATTACTTACTGGTCGGAAAGTTCAAGAGTTAGTGATGGTGACATTTAAAGAAGTCTAATCTAAGAATGACAGCTGTGAACTGTGGCAGATGCTTGTCTGTTTGAATTCTAAAGTCCCCAAGCAATTTAACATTTTCATTTTCTATAACTTTCTCTATTTTATGGTCCCACCAGTTCTTGCTTGCAGGCAAATGATATTTCTTGCAGATCTTCCAATGCACCATTGTTGCTACTTTGTCATGCCGCTGCTTGTCGTCAGTCTGTGTGATCTTCTTGCAGCAGCTTACCAGGTGGTCCACTGTTTCTTCAGCTTCTTTGCATAGGCGGCACTTACTGTCTGTTGCTGTCTTCTCAATTTTGACTTTGTATGCATTTGTCCTTAAGGCTTGGTCTTGTGCAGCCAGCATTAGTCCCTCGGTCTCTTTCTTCAATTTCCCTGCTTTTAGCCATTGCCAGGTCTTCCAACTTTTTTTTATTATTATTATTATTATTATTATTATTATTATTATTATTATTATTATTATTATTATTATTATTATTATTATTATTATTATTATTATTATTATTATTATTATTAAAAACCAAGTGCAGCTGTCTTTTGAAAAAGCACCTTTGGGACATCTTATAGTCTATCATTTTTAAATTTACATGTAAACAGGTCACAAACTTGTCAGCTAAAATTGGTTTCTCTTCCACAACAACAACTAAACACAGTGTAGCTATGTGTGGGTCCATCAGTCTAATATTTCTGAGGAACTGTTCAGTTAGTTGTCTGAAATATGAGGAAACACTGTAGTTATCCATAATTTGTTTAGGGGGAAAAAAGTGTGATCGTTCCAACCCTTGGTAAATGATTTCTCCTACATACTTTGCTTAGCTCGCTATTCAAAATCTTTCCCTCCTATAGATGGTGTTCATTAGATTAATGGAATAATTTAGAGCCATCTTGACAGCCCAAAGGATAAATTAACCCAAATTATGACAGTAGAGCCTTTTAATGTAATGTAATGAAGTACATTCTCTTTATTTGGGAAGGCGTCCAAGTGATGGATCCAAGATAGTTCTATTTCCACCAATAGCCTGTAGTGGACCTGCAAAAAAGAGAGAGGAAGGGGGAGAGAGAGAGAGAGAGAGAGAGAGAGAGAGAGAGAGAGAGAGAGAGAGAGAGAGAGAGAGAGAGAGATATGTTTCTCTGAAAGTTCATAATGTACCCATCAAACGTCTATATCAAGTCAGTTAGCCAGGTGTGTGCTATTTCATCCTAGAAAAAAATAGAATGCAGAAGTCACAGCTAAATATGTACTCAGGAAAGGTTCATTTTAGATGAAAAAAGAAACATCACGTCACATCATGTTACCAGAACACATCATTATCTCAATTTTCTATGGCCATGTCATGCCTTTTTGAGGTGGAAGGAATTCAGAAAATTCATGTTATACCAGGTCAAGGGCACAGTGGAATATAAAAAGCTGCTTATTTACTTATTTATCAATCAATCAGTCAGATTTATATAACAGTCCATCACACCAAAGGTGACCCTGGGTGGCACACAACAAATGTATAAAGCCACATATAAAAAATAACAAACATAAAGATTAAAAAAAACCAAATATTGTTTAAAAAGACACAAATACTAACCTTAGGTCAGGGGTAGGCAACCTTGGCTCTTTTATGGCTTGTGGACTTCAACTCCCAGAAATTCTGAGCCAGCCTGAGCCTGCCCTAGGTCAAGAAAGGAGAAGAATAACCAGCTGAGCAACGGAACCATCTAAGCAGATCTCCGTTGCAGATCTCCGTTTTCTGGGAATCCCAGAACTTGTAACATAATCAGAACTTAAGGGCCCTCCAGAATGTTAAGAAAAATGGAACTAAACTAATTGGGGGGGGGGAGAATGTCCCACAAAGTGGATATTACCACATAGAAGTCATGTCTTCTGGTTCTCAACTAATGCAAGTCCCTAATTCAGGGGTTCTCAACTTGGCAACTTTAAGACTTGTGGACTTCAACTCCCAGAATTCCTCAGCCAGCTTTGCTGGCTGAGGAATTCTGGGAGTTGAAGTCCAAAAGTCTTAAAGTTGCCAAGGTTGAGAACCCCTGCGCCTAATTGATGGTACTCACAGCTTGCCTCCTCTGCCAGATCTAATAGGGCAGGCAGATATAACTTGAATTGGTCCCTCAGACAACTCAGATTACTTTATAGTATAAGTATAGTGTAGTATAAGAGCCGTGGTGGCGCAGTGGTTAGAATGGAGTACCTCAGGCGACTTCTGCTGACTGCTGGCTGACTGCAATTCTTACCAGGCTCAAGGTTGACCTAGCCTTCCATCCTTCTGAGGTCAGTAAACTGAGGACCCAGATTTTTGGGAGCAAATATGCTGACTCTGTACACCGCTTAGAGAGAGCGCTGAAAACACTATTCTATTCTATTCTATTCTATTCTATTCTATTCTATTCTATTCTATTCTATTCTATTCTATTCTATTCTATTCTATTCTATTCTATTCTATTCTATTCTATTTATTTTCTGTTATATTCTATTCTATTCTATTCTATTTATTCTGTTCTGTTCTGTTCTGTTCTGTTCTGTTCTGTTCTGTTCTATTCTATTCTATTCTATTCTATTCTATTCTATTCTATTTATTTTCTATTCTATTCTATTCTATTCTATTCTATTCTATTCTATTCTATTCTATTCTATTCTATTCTATTCTATTCTATTCTATTCTATTCTATTCTATTCTATTTATTCTGTTCTGTTCTGTTCTGTTCTGTTCTGTTCTGTTCTGTTCTGTTCTGTTCTGTTCTGTTCTGTTCTATTATCCCTTATTCTATTCTATTCTATTCTATTCTATTCTATTCTATTCTATTCTATTCTATTCTATTCTATTCTATTCTATTCTATTCTATATTCTATATTCTATATTCTATATTCTATATTCTATATTCTATTCTATTCTATTCTATTCTATTCTATTCTATTCTATTCTATTCTATTCTATTCTATTCTATTCTATTCTATTCTATTCTATTCTATTCTAATGTTCTGTTCTATTGCCATGGTGACACAATGGTTAGAATGCAGTATTGCAGACTGACTCTGTCCACTGCCTGCAGTTTGGTCCTGACCAGCTCAAGGTTGAGTCAGACTTCCATCCTTCCGAGATCAATAAAATGAGGACTTGGATTGTGAAGCAGTATATAAGTCTAAGTGCTCTTGCTGTTGCTATAGAGTTATGGAAAGACCTATTTCTATCCCATTGCACTTGACTGATGAACTGATTTTTTATCCGATCAACTGTTTGTCATCTATTGTGCTCTTTTGTAACATTTTCCACAAATTCTGAAACACATGCCCTATTACGTCTTACCCACTCACATTATAGATGGGATATACCGTAAGTCGTTGCATATGTTACAGTAATTAATGCTCCATGCGCCATGTATTGAAACGATTAATACTCCACCAGACTGCTGCATCCTTTCAGAGGTACCACTGTGAACCGCACCATTATAAAGGCAATAACATTTGTGTAATAAACTCTACTACAATTTGCAGGAAGAAGAAAGAAATTTAAAATATGCAGCGTACTGTAGCAGCGTTCATCCAATTTAAGCTTCTTTTCACTCTGGTCATTTTGATCTGTGGGCCTAACTCTCAATGCACAGAGCAAGACTGAGTCCACAAAGGAGAGAAAGCTGATTAAGCGACCCAAGAAGTGAGGGATAAAAAAAAGAGGATGTTCCAGAGAAAAATAAGCTTCTCTGCACCTGATATGTGAAGCTTGACTTACTAAGCTGCATTGTCCAAGCACCACCCATCTGTCTCCTAAGACATATTGATTTTGGTAGATCACCACAGATGGGGACTGCAGCCAAGAAATTAAAAGACACTTGCTCCTGGGGAGGAAAGCTATGGCAAATTTAGATAGCATACTAAAGAGCAGAGACATCCCCCTGCCAACAAAAGTGCATATAGTCAAGGTCATGGTTTTCCCAGTTGCAATGTATGGCTGTGAAAGTTGGACCATAAGAAAGGCGGAGCGCCAAAGAATTGAGGCCTTTGAACTATGGTGCTGGAGAAGACTCCTGCGAGTCCCCTGGACTGCAAGGCGACCAAACTGGTCAGTCCTAGAGGAGATCAACCCCGACTGCTCTTTAGAAAGCCAGATCCTGAAGTTGAAACTCAAGTACTTTGGCCACCTAATGAGAAGGAAGGACTCCCTGGAGAAGAGCCTAATGTTGGGAAAGATTGAGGGCAATAGAAGAAGGGGACAACAGAGAATGAGGTGGCTGGATGGAGTCACTGAAGCAGTAGGCGTGAGCTTAAATGGACTCCAGAAGATGGTAGAAGACAGGAAGGCCTGGAGGAACGTTGTCCATGGGGTTGCGATGGGTCGGACACGACTTCACAACTAACAACAACAACAACAACAGCCCACTGACTTCCAGGATGCTCATCAGTGGAATTTCCTGGCCGACTGTTCAAAGAACTGGAAATTTTAATTGACAAAACAGCCCCGTGCATCTTTCCCTTTAAAAAGGCAGCACCTGCAGCAGACTAAAATGATTTGCTTGGATTGCATGATTTCCTAGCATTACGGAAGCAATTGACGGTATCCATACAGCTATTAACTGCATCCAGTGAGCAAATACACAGGAACTGCAAGATGATCCATTCAAGGAAAAAGAAAGACAAAGTATGATTCATGCCTTCAAGTGTAAATTGGTTGTGACAGAGTCAGAAGATCGCCGTTTCCAAAAACGAGACATGTAAAATGGCTGTTTTAATGGTCTTGGTCTGGAAAAGTTGTAGCATAAGAACAGCATGTTAAAATTTGTTGTGACAGATGTAGATTAAATTTTATTGTTTTTTTTTTGTCTGAATGTCAAAGCGCAGCCTTCTCTGCAGGAGGTGGTGGCTGTGCTCATGCAAGCTAAATCATCATTTCTAGCTTGGTGAACATCTAGAAATAAAGATGGAGCCCATTTAAAGAAATGTAATAAATAAAACATGGGTGTTACTTCCAAAAGTTTGTCTTAAGTTCATGAAGATGGAATGAAAAATGGAGGAACAACTCCTGCAAGACTTTTTTTTTTTGCCAGACTACATCAAGCTACGAGTAATATTCAGAATGAAAATATAGTATGTTAATAGAAAAATAGAAAAATATTATGGTTATGCTCTTTATTTTTCTCTTTTCCCTTGAAAACTCTAATTCATGAGGAAGTTTAGGAAGTTGCAAGGAATTTTCAGAATGAAAACATAGTACCTTAGTACAGGGCTTTTCAACCTTTTCACCCATTGTACCACTTTTAGGATATGGCAACATCCGAGTACCACCAGTCGCCTAGCAAGGTATCAAAAACTTGACTCCCTCCCCCCCAAAAAGGAAAAAAGTGATAAAGTATAGGTAGTTCTCGACTTACAACAGTTCACTTAGTGACTGTTTGAAGTTACAATGGCACTGAAAAAAGTGCCCCCCAAGCCACAGCTGAGCAAGACACCTGCCTGCCCACCTGGCGGCACTTTTCCTCCTGTCTGAGGTTTTCATTGTTGTGAGCATTTCTTTTGGGGATTGGCAACAGGGGTGGGGTGGGGGGTGTTTGGTTTTTATTCCCCCCATCTGCTGGTTGCAGCAGGTTTTGGTCACTTCACATGACCCTGGGTCACTGTGAACCTCATAAATATGAATCAGTTGCCAAGCATCTGAATGTAAATCACAAGACCCTGGAGATGTTGCAACATTCCAGCTGATCGGCGCTTCTTCTGGACTCAGCGGAAGCACCAGGATCAATGCTGCTTTCCAGCTGATTGGTGCTTCTTCAGGGCTCAGCAGATGCACCAGGATCAGTGCCGAGCTCCAGCTGGATCCTGGGACTGATCCTGGCGCTTCCACTGACAGCCCCAAAGAAACACCGATCAGCTGGAAAGCGGCACTGATCCTGGCGCTTCCGCTGAGCCCTGACAGCCCTGCAACTCCAGCCGTCTCTCGCTCGGGCTTGTGCGGTGCTGCCACCGGTTCAGCTCATTCCCCTCCCCCGCTACCACTTTTCTAGGATGGTCACCTACCACCTGCCAGGTGCCAATGTACCACAGGTGGTAGCCGTACCACTGGTTGACAAGCCCTGCCTTAGTAGAACAACTATGATTATATTCTTTAATTTTGTGTTTCTCTTTTCCCTGGACAATTCTGATGAATGAGAAAGTTTAGGATCGTCACACTAATTCGGGAAGTGATCTTCAAATCTGCTCTCTTCTAAAAGTGACTATTTCCTGCAGTCCACAAAAAGAATTTTTCCTTCTTAGGCGTATAAACGTACATTCATTGATGTTGCAGATTTATCCAAATAAGAGACTGAAAGAAGATGGAGGTGTTTTTTGTTGTTGTTGTTTTTTGTAATAGTAGTTATTATTTCCACATTTGTAAAGAAAGAAAAAAGTCAACTTCAGCAGAGCCCCTACATAAAATCTGATGATAGAGCATATAGAGCAACTTGAGAAATTCCAGCTTTCTCCTCTTTGTGCATGCAGCTACCAGATCGTTGGGTATTAAAAATGATAAGTAGTAATAGGGGGATTAGCTCAAATGGTAGAGCGCTCGCTTAGCATGCGAGAGGTAGCGGGATCGATGCCCGCATCCTCCACTTTGGAAAAATGATAAGTAGACAAGTATCTTAGTTACTTCGTAGACGGAGTCAAAGTTTTTCATAAATACTTAATTATAAGGACCTGATCCTTGGGATTTGCTGCCCGTTGCTCTTGGGAAAGGTGGAAGGCAGACAATGAAGGGGATGGCAGAATATTAGAGGGTTAGATAGTGTTGTTGATTCAATGAACGTGAATTTGGACAAACTCCGGGAGACTCTGGATGACAAGGGGGACTGGAGAGCTATGCTCCATGGGTTGCAAAGAGTCGGACACAACTTAGCAGCTGAGCAATAAAAACACTTCGCACATCGTCTGCCATCTGTAAATCCTATGAGGAGAAAGCACTCTTTGGAAAGATGGTGCCCCTGTTTACTATTGGAGAGTGGCAATTCAGCATAATATAACTCTGCCCTTTTAGACAAAACTTTCTATTCTGTTCTGTTCTGTTCTCCTGCTTGAGCAGGGGGCTGGACTAGAAGACCTCCAAGATCCCTTCCAGATTCTATTCTATTCTATTCTATTCTATTCTATTCTATTCTATTCTATTCTATTCTATTCTATTCTATTCTATTCTATTCTATTCCAATATCTGTTCTATTCTATTCTTCTCTTCTCTTCTCCTGCTTGTGCAGGGGGCTGGACTAGAAGACCTCCAAGGTCCCTTCCAGATTCTCTTCTCTTCTCTTCTCTTCTCTTCTCTTCTCTTCTCTTCTCTTCTCTTCTCTTCTCTTCTCTTCTCTTCTCTTCTCTTCTCTTCTCTTCTCTTCTCTTCTCTTCTCTTCTCTTCTCTTCTCTTCTCTTCTCTTCTCTTCTCTTCCCTTCCCTTCCCTTCTCTTTTCTCTTCTCTTCTCTTCTCTTCTCCTGCTTGAGCAGGGGGCTGGACTAGAAGACCTCCAAGGTCCCTTCCAGATTCTATTCCATTCCATTCCATTCTATTGCCATGGTGGTGCAGTGGTTAGAATGCAGTATTATAGGCAAAGTCTGCCCACTGCCAGGAGTTCAATCCTGACCAGCTCAAGGTTGACTCAGCCTTCCATCCTTCTGAGATTGGTAAAATGAAGACCCAGATTGTTGGGAGCCAATATGCTGACTTTGTAAACCACTTAGAGAGGGCTGTAAAACACTATAAAGCTGTGTATAAGTCTCAGTGCTATTGCTAAGCGCTATTTAAGCAACATGCTTAACCTGCTTTCTGAATTAAATAACTTTCTGGACTGCACCATGAATAGAATATGGAAAGTAAATATTAAACGTGCTAAATGGGCTGAGTTTATCCAACAGGTTAAGCTATGAAAAACAACAACAACAACACAAACCTCTTAGCAGACTTTGTCTATGCAGTAAGTTATGCGCCTACACATAACTTACTACTCATATGAGTTACTCGTAAGCAGACAGTCTCAAACTATTAGTTGGATGGGAAATTGGAAGATCTCAAGCAGAAAATATAATACAGTTGTTGCAGATAAAATCCTACTAGGCTTCTTTAAAAAAAAAAACGAAAAGAAAAGGAAAGAAGGGAATGTGAAATACCTTGCATGTCTTTTCAAGGTTGTACATTAAGCTGGTTACCTTGATTATACCATGGCATTACTAGCTATGTGATATTCATCTGGGGAATCCTGCAGGGGTACATTTTTTTTAGCTATTTCTAGAAAGCTGGTCCAGCCTGCTTCTACTTCTTCTACATAAGAACATAAGAAGAGCCATGCTGAATCAGGCCAAAGCCCATCGAGTCCAGCCTTCTGTGTCACACAGTGGCCCACCAATTGTACTTGGGGATCTTGAGCAGAAAGAGAAGGCAAAACCCTCCCTTCCCTTGACCCCCAACAAATGGTACTCAAGGGAATCCTGCCTGCCTCAACCAACATAGAGGCAGCACATGGACATCCATTTTAATAGCCACCGATACACTTGGCCTCCATGAATTTGTCTGACCCTGCCTTGAAGCTATCAAGGCTGACAGCTGTCACGACCTCTTCTGCAATTGAATTCCATAAACCAACGACCCTCTGGGTGAAGAAATATTTCCCTTTATTTGTCCTCACTTTCTTACCTGCGAGCTTTAGGGAGTGCCCCCTTGTCCTGGTATTGTGTGATAGAGAAAAGAATTTTTCTCTATCCACCTTTTCTATCCCATGCATGATTTTATAAACTTCGATCAAGTCACAGTCTAATAAATTATGGGCATGCCGTATAGCCATGAAAGCCAAAATCTTGAAGTAATGTCCTTTTTTGTATAAACAACAATAATAACGTTTTTGTAAGTCATCCAAAAACCTGATGAGGTCCAAGGTGCTCTTCTGATCTTCCGAGCCTCTCCTAAGAAAAGGTGGGAAAGAGAAAGAAAACTCATCATGGCAATACCCACTTGACATTTCTCATTTCTTATCTGGCTGTGCCAAGTTTAATTTTAATCGTGAACACATGGCAGGCAGAGACCTCATTGTTCTCCTAGCAAATAAGGAAGATTAGGCTTCCACCACTCAGCACTCAACATACAAAACAACCCCTTTAAGCATCTCATTCCGTGTCTGACAGCTCACTGTATTAAGGCTTCACCTCATACCTTCTCCAGAAGACCATAGGAAGCTGTTAGCTTGAGTACTAAAGAACTAACAGCAGGCTAGCACTGTGCATGTCTATCAAGAATATAAGTTTTGTCAAGCAGCCAGTGTCCAATCAGTAAAGAGCTGTGAGGCCTTGAAAATCAGAAGAAAAGAAAAATCATTTCAAATTGTAGGCCTTCTGATTCCCATTCAAGATGAGGAAGAGGAGGAGGAGGAGGAGGAGGAGGAGGAGAAGGAGAAGGAGAAGGAGAAGGAGAAGGAGAAGGAGAAGGAGAAGGAGAAGGAGAAGGAGAAGGAGAAGGAGGAGATTAGACATACGTCTTCTGGGAAAGAGTGTACATTAATGATACACCTTCTGCAGGATCTCCAAAAAGTAGGTGTCAAGAGTGAAAACTTGGCAGTTACATCAGTGGTGGGATTCAGCCGGTTCACACCACTTCGGCAGTACCAGTAGCTAATTTTTTGTTGCCAAAAAAGGGGCATCCATACAGAAAACCGGTTGTTTACATATTTAAATTCCACCACTGAGCTATATGCCTTATTGTTTTCATCTTGTCGTTAGAGTAATTGGGGAGGGGGGGGGAGAATGAAGCTTCAAGTGGGTTAGTTAGAAAAACGAAACCTCTCCAGTTCTGCAGACATTTGTTGAGACAAAGGTGTATGGAAACTTTTCAAGGGCATTCTAACTGCTGTGAAGAAGATACCAGAAGGTTCTCAAAGGTTTTTTTACATGAACTAGGTGGACATCTGGGAGGTTTTGCTGGGAATGTCGTTGTTATATTTTATTTATTTATTTATTGGATTTTTATGCCGCTCCTCTCCAAAGGACTCGGAGCGGCTAACAACATGAACAAAAAAACAACATCACAGCATTTAAAAACCAAAAACCGAGTCGACAAAGCATTTAAAAGACCCCCCCAAACACATTCATCATACAGACACAATCACAATCATCCCCAGGCCTGCCGGCATAGATAAGTTTTCAAATTCTTCCGGAAGGCCGGGAGAGTGGGGAAAACTATATGCTTTGGTTAGATTATCTTGGAATTTTAGAGTTAGTTTTCCTTCGCCTATACCATGTCATGTATTCAATAAACCAATAAGATCTTCAGATATGAAAGAAATCCTGGACTTTATTTGGATACTCAAGCTGGAAGTTGATAGTATGAGTTCATCTGTCTCTGTCTCTGTCTTTCTCTGTTTGGGTGTCTGTGTGTGTTTATCTCCAGCTTTATGGTCTAGAGTGTTGCTGCCAATTGATCATTTAGTGTCCCGTTACTAAAGGGTTTACTATGCTTGGGAAATATTAATACAATATAGTTTCCGGCTCAAATGCTAGGCAAGAAATTGCTTACCCATCAAACAGTCAGCAGCCAGGTAACAAATTTCTTCATTTACAAACTTCGTTCCAGCGCACTGTTTTTAAAGCAAGCACAACAGTACTTCTGAAAGCATCAATATTAGAAATGGAACAGAGAAAGTCTACTCCTGTGCAAAATTAAATTAAATTTGATTTCCCCCCCAAAAAAAATATGTTGATCATATTTTGTGTTATGTCTTATATCTGGAAAACATATTTACAAAATATAGACAGCATGTAAAAATATAAATATTGAAATTGAACCCTTGGAGGAAAGGGGAGGACCGTACGCTCTCCTAATACAAGGTGACTAGAAGTTAGAAATGCTTGATTCCCTTGACAATTGAAGGAAAAGCTAAGGAAAGATTCAACAACTCATCAGATATTTATCATTTCGTCTCTGATCAGATCCAGGCACTGTTTACAAAAATCTCTAAAGACATGCCTCTTTCAACAGGCTTTTAATCAACCTATTTTCCAAAGCACCTAAAGGCCAGACAAGGCATACTGGATGGAAACTGATCAAGGAGAGATTCATCCTAGAAATAAGGAGAGATTTTCTGGCAGTGAGAACAATCAACCAAGGGAACAGTTTACTTTCAGATGTTGTGGGAATTTCATCACTGGCAGCTTCAAGAAGAGACTAGACTGGACTGCTATCTGTCAGAAATGGTGTAGGGTCTCCTTCTTGGGTGGTGGGGTTGGACTAGATGACCCATCAGGTCCCTTCCATCTCTGTTATTCTGATTCCGATTCTGATTCTGATTCTAATCATCAATATTCCTTTTTATTATTCCTTTTCAACTATATCCTTCAGGCTTCTATTGGTCAGAAATGTGTTGGGGTCTTTCACCAGATTGGAAAGGTTATAAATCAAATAAATTAAGGGGAACTATAAGTCAATACTCTGACAGTTCCTAGACTGAGCCATAGGCTAATGGTCAAATTACATGTAAGATGATAGTAGCTTGCAGCTTTATGTTACGTTTTTAGTTTCTGAAATCACCACTGGAAGAGCCTCCAGTCAGGAATGGTGAAGATTTAAGCCTTCTTTACAGTTCCTCACTTAAATGTTAAAGAAAAAAGACTCTTAATTGACAATGACAAATTTTCCTTTCATTTATGAAGTATGTGGGGGCGAATTATCCAGTTATTTCACCACTAGGGATTTATAACATTTCTTGAAGTCATTTGTCCATCATGGTCCCAGAAGAGCAGCCATAAAGTCAAACTTCAAAGCACATCAGTAGTGATTGGAGGACATGAGGAAAATGCCATAAGAGGCATTTACAACACATACAAGTTGGTTCCTGGTTCCAGTAGGGTTGGAGTCAGGAATAAACAAAGGGAGTCCTGCAGATTTAATTACACCTGATCAGATTGGCTTCAGCAGAGTGATTTGTACCATAGAGGTGACACAATTTGCTTCACCAGAGCAAAGAGACTGCTCAATTTGCCTAGACAAGCCATTAAGGTGACCTCCAGGACCTCCAGGACAGTTGCTTCCAGGATAGATGGTGTCAGGGTGGCTCACTGTTAAGATATTTAATTTAATAGCTGAAACAGTAAAGTGTATAATGGCCAGAACACACAGTTATGGTTGATTGGTTGGAGAGTGCGGGGCTCCTGTATGAGGCAATCTACATTATGATTGGTTGCTGGGTGAGAAACGGGACTATCCCTTTTCCCCACCGTTTTTTTTTTCCTGTGTGCTCTGTGTGCTGTTCTGTGATTTGCCTGTTCTGTGATTTACCTCAGGATGTAGCAATCTGCCTGATTAGTTTATTTAATGTAAATATGAATGTTAAATATATTTATTTAGATGAAACTACAAGTTCGTGTCAGCATCTCTGACTCCTTTTGAACAGAACAGAACAGAACAGAACAGAACAGAACAGAACAGAACAGAACAGAACAGAACAGAGCAGAGCAGAGCAGAGCAGAGCAGAGCAGAGTAGAGTAGAGTAGAGTAGAGTAGAGTAGAGTAGAGTAGAGTAGAGTAGAGTAGAGTAGAGTAGAAGAAATGAATAGAATGGTATGGAATGGAACGGAACGGAACAGAATGGAACGGAACAGAGCAGAGCAGAGCAGAGCAGAGCAGAGCAGAGCAGAGCAGAGCAGAGCAGAGCAGAGCAGAGCAGAGCAGAACAGAACAGAACAGAATAACAGAGTTGGAATGGACCTTGGAGGTCATCTAGTCCAGCCCCCTGCTCAGGCAGGAAACCCTATACCATTTCAGACAAATGGTTCTCCAATCTCTTCTTAAAGACCTCCAGTGTTGGAGCATTCACCACTTCTGGAGGCAAGTTGTTCC
This sequence comes from Bothrops alternatus, assembly GCA_034064705.1. Classification (NCBI taxonomy): domain Eukaryota; kingdom Metazoa; phylum Chordata; class Lepidosauria; order Squamata; family Viperidae; genus Bothrops; species Bothrops alternatus. Next base: position 203,055 of record JARGCV010000811.1, on the reverse strand, counting down.
ACTGGTTAATTGTTCTATCTCCCTGACACTCAGATTATATACCCAAACTTTTCAGCCTGCAATACACTGAGCATACTTTGGGGCAAGTTGTCCAGAAGAGGCTTCAGAACGGTCCACAAAGCTCAGAGAAGCTGATGCTCACTAATGCTTGTCTAGCCTGGAAGCTTCTAGACCTGCCTGGTGAAAAAAAAACAAAACACCAACATTTCTTTCAGCCTTCTTTCTCTCTTAGCTTACTTAGACTCTCTGGGCGGTCCTCAAAGGCAGAACAAAGTGAAACAGTTGAGTAAGTCTGTGAAGTAGTTTTCAAGGCCTGCCTTATTGAAAAGTGAAAGGATTCCTTTGAAGCTTCACAAGGAACTATAAAGGCTAACATACTCAGTAAACTGAAGTTTCTTCTTCCGAGTAGCAGACAAATGGACTGACTATGTTGCCTATATACAGTTGGTGGAACTTGAGTCTGAATACATCAATCAAAACTTCATAGGCCAACTCAAAAGAGCAAAACAATATTTGCCCTATACTACTGCAGATCCAAGTAACTACGTGGGTCTCGAGGTTGTAAAAGACTTCCAATGCTATTTCTTGTTCTTATTTATCCACAAGACACTGGCATTCTATGGCAGGTTTAGAACTCTTATTATTCACTGTTTGAATCAGAAGTTCATCCACTCATGCCTATACTCAACTCAAAGTTCAGTTGGGTTTGGATTTCATAAGACCTGAGGTCGGACACTTAACCTACGTGGTACTTTATTCTGCACTGTAGACGCTGAAGTTCTACAGGTCTCTTATAAATGGCTTACAAGGACAACATTTAGCTGTGTCTAGGAGAACCAGTTTGGTGCAGTGGATTAAAGGAACTAAGCTAGAAGCCAGGAGACCATGAGGTCTAGACCCATTTTAGCAATGAAGCCAGATTGGGTGACCTTGGGCCAGGTCACTCTCTGTCAGCCCTAAGAAGGAGCAATGGCAAAGTAATTCTGAAATCTTGCCAAGAAACTTGCACAGAATTTACCAGGCAAGTAGCAGGAGTCAAGACTGACTTGACGGTACAAAACAAACAAACAAAAAAAAATTATTCTCATCGTTCTTGGTACTTTTGCACCACCACTTCATCCAATTCACATGGGAATCTTAGCCTTTGTTTAAAAAAAAAACATCTCTTGTGGCATCGTATTATAAACATTCATCCTGACATCTTTTTCCAATTCCTTGCAGAAAATATTATTATTTAAAATATAATATGGCTGTCCTCTCCAGAAGACTGTGGGTGGTTTGTAGTGCTTTCCAAATAGGTCTCATGTGGCTACTTGAAAAAATTGGCAATATAATTTCAAGGAGGAGGAGGAGGAGGAGGAGGAGGAGGAGGAGGAGGAGGAGGAGGAGGAGGAGGAGAAGAAGAAGAAGAAGAAGAAGAAGAAGAAGAAGAAGAAGAAGAAGAAGAAGAAGAAGAAGAAGAAGAAGAAGAAGAAGAAGAAGAAGAAGAAGAAGAAGAAGAAGAAGAAGAGGAGGAGGAGGAGGCCTAATCATACTTCAGAAAAATACATGGTATCCCATTTCATATTAGAATTGCATGAACAACACAATTAAAAATAACAACAACACATAGTGAGAATATTCTAATACTGTATTGCACACTGTTGGACTGAAGGTAATTACATGCTAATATAAATATTTTTCTGTAGCGAGGAAAAGTAAATGCATCTGTCAAAGAAGGTAAATAAAAAGATCACAAAACTAATTCCTCCTGCACACACACACACATTATATATATATATATATATATATATATATATATATATATATATATATATATATATATATATATATATATATATATATATATATATATATATATATATATATATATATATATATATATATATATATATATATATATAATGTATATTGATGTACTTACATCAATTTTATTTAGGCACTTCAAGGTTCATTTTAGGAGACAGACACTTCCTACACTCCAGCTTGAATCTGTTGGGGACAACTGTGTACAAAAGTGCAAAGACCTAGTCAATGGGTGTGAATAACTATTTTACTTTGTGTTGCACTAGTCAAAAGATTAGCTGGCAGTCAGCTGTAATTACAAACAGTGGTTTTGGTTGAGGATCAATGGTTCAGCAGCAAAGGGTGGGTTTCTCAAAGAAACTGAGCCAAAAAGCATCCATTTTCATATTAACTAGAGAGGTTTAGGTATTAAGAAAGAAGCATCTAGAGCAGAGGTCCCCAGCAGAGTTGGATGTGCTGTGTTGACCTTGGTGAGTTGGCCATGGTGAGTTGGCTGTGGTAAGTTGGCCGTGGTGAGTTGGCCATGGTGAGTTGGTCATGGTGAATTGGTTATGGTGAGTTGGTCGTGGTGAGTTGGCCATGGTGAGTTGGCTGTGGTGAGTTGGCCGTGGAGAGTTGGCTGTGGTGAGTTGGCCGTGGTGAGTTGGTCATGGTGAGTTGGTCATGGTGAATTGGTTATGGTGAGTTGGTCGTGGTGAGTTGGCTGTGGTAAGTTGGCCGTGGTGAGTTGGCCATGGTGAGTTGGTCATGGTGAATTGGTTATGGTGAGTTGGTCGTGGTGAGTTGGCCATGGTGAGTTGGTCATGGTGAATTGGTTATGGTGAGTTGGTCGTGGTGAGTTGGCCATGGAGAGTTGGCTGTGGTGAGTTGGCTGTGGTGAGTTGGCCGTGGTGAGTTGGTCATGGCAAGTTGGCTGTGGTGTATTGACCTTGGTGAGTTGGCTGTGGTGAGTTAGTCATGGTGAGTTGGCTGTAGAATAACTAGGGAGAAGAACTTTTATTTCATGAACTAGACTATTTGGGAATAATCTAGCCCCAAATCCTATGGTGTCTAACATGGGAGTCCTATTTCCATTCATTCAAAAGGTGGGGGTTGTTTTTTTTTAAATGTCTGTTAACACCTGCAGGTAGTTCTCGGGTTATGACCACAGATGGGACAAGAATTTTCATTGCTAAGCAAGGCAGTTGTTAAGTGACTCATGCCCAATATTATAACCTTTTTTTGGCATGCTTGTATAGTGGATCACTGCATCTGTTAACAACAATCAGGTGTTTGTTAAATGAACCCAGCTTCCCCCAATTGACTTCATTTGTCAGAAGCTGGCTAGGAAGATTAAAAATGGTGATCAAATAACCTCAGGATGCTGCAATCATTGTAAATATATATAGGTTGCCAAGTGTTGAAATGTTGACGATGTAGCCCTGGGGATGCTGTGACAGTTGTGAAGTGCGAGGACCAGTCAACAACTGCACTATACAAACAGTTGTAAGTCAAGTACTATCTATAGTCGATTTCACTGTACTATTTTGGATTATTTTACCAGCTGAAGCTATTGGCGAAACGCCGCTCCTTTTCCCAATGCCATACACGGTAAGGACGCAGGAGTGGCAGTTAACGTTTTTGCAAGGGAGACAAAAGAAGCATGCTTGTAATTTTAACACAAACTTCAAGACAAAATAGAACACCCTCTAGAAGAAGGTACAAGTGGAGAGGGGAGAAGAGTAAAAACAAAGAAGAAATAGACAGGAACAAAAACACCCAGAGGCAGAATTTGATCTGAACCTTTTCAGGCATCACAGCAGAACGAAACATCTAAGATGACTTTCTGTTAACATGCCCTGGAATTAAATAGCTCAACTGGGGTGATTCCTGAAGTGATATGCTTGCATAACTACAACAACTAAGTACAGGCAGTCCTTGATGTACCTTGACCACAATTTCTGTTCCTAAGTGAGACAGTTGCTAAGTGAGTTTTGCCCCAGTGTGCGGCTTTTCTTGCCACACTGGTTAAGTGAACCACTGCAGTTGATTAAGTTAGTAACATGGTTATTAAGTGAATCTGGATTCTCCATTGACTTTGTTTGTCAGAAGGTCGAAATAAGGGATCACGTGACCCCTGGGACACTTCAACGGTCATAAATGTGAACAAGTTGCCAAACATCTACAGTAGTGGCCAAAATTGTGGAAACCTTTTGAGAAAAGTGTATAGTAGAAATGCCACCTTGGGTTAAATTTCCACCAATTTTTCTTCTCGTTTCTTTATAACTGTAGCTTTGTTCACTTAATAATATTATTTGACATCGCTTTCTGGGTGATCAGTCAACTCTTTGCACCATGACTTTAATGCAAGCTCACTAAATGAAAAAAAAACCCAACAATAACCAACTTGACAGCGATCATGACCAATGTTCTCCTCTCAGCTTCAAGACATGACATCAATCACTGAATCCTACTGTGATCTGATTGGCTCATTGCCAGAACAAGATGACACCTGATTGGCTCTCTAAACACTCACGCTCATTGGCAACAATTAGATGAAGGAAAGCTCCCTGAGATCAACCTAAGCAAGTTCTGCTTCCTTTTTCTGGTTATTGGGCTATCACTTTTCATAGAATACAGTACAGATAATTGAACAAACTTTGTTGCTTTACATTCTTGATTAAATTGTCTTTCCATTGATATATAATTTTATGGTACTACTCCAAATAAAAAGTGGTGTTATTAGCCATCAAACCTCAAAAATACACTTTTCCCAAAAGGTTTCCACAATTTTGGCCACCACTATAAATGTTGATGCTGCAAGGTTAAGTGTGGGAAAACGGTCATAAGTCACTTTTTTCAGTGTTGTAACTTCAAACAGTCACTAAACAGACAGTTGTAAGGACTACTTAAAGGCACATAAGAGAAAACAAGAAGGGATCTGCAGCCATTCCCAATCAGAGATTAAGATTATGCAGGCTGAATTTGATAAGGTGAGATACAACAGCCTATTTCTGCAGAACCAAACTGATCTGCAACTATCCTGTATGGGGAAAAATATGTTTATGCATATTCTCCAATGGCAAAGAAATTTGAGAGCGCCCATCTCTTCGAGGGATATATATCTACTCTCCTCAAAGGTTAGGTTGAGCTATTTAAGGACGTGTAGAGGAACAAAACAGAGCTGCTGTCTCAAATGATTTTCTGTCCAATTGAATCTGCAAGGAGCGATCAACAAAATCAAGATGGAATCAAAGCTCCGCCCACTTTCTGCAGTGACATAAAATGGCTGGAATTTTGGTTGCCCTGTTAGGATCACCATCTTGATTTTTTATTTTCATCTCTGCCTTGTGGACATCCTTGGTGTCCCATCCCTTCCTTAAATATGGGGGAGAAAAACCCTCCGTATATGAAGATGAATGTGCATAAGAGTTTCAACAGACTTGAAGAACTTGATCACAAAAGATTCTGTTTTTGTAGAAGCGAACGTACAGCTTTATGAGGAAATAGAGATTACTCTTCACAATGAACACACACACACAGGGACATGATAAGCATCACCCTAATCCAGTGGTGGCAAACCTATGGCACGGGCGCCAGAGATGGCACTCAGAGCCCTCTTTGGGGGCACGCACACCGTCGCCCCAGTCCTAGGCCTTCAGCTGGGTTTTATAAAACCTTTTTGCTTTAGGCCTCCGCCACCGTGTGCAAAAAAAAAAAAAAGGTTCAATCAATCAGTCAATTTCAACTTTTCGTGGGAAAAAAAAAGATCTTGCAAAGTTGGAATTGATTGATTGAACGTTTTAGTCCCACCCACCCAGTCTGCTGTTACCACCGCAGCCACGCCCACCCAATGTATTTATTTGGCAAGATGAAGTCTATCCACAAAGAATCTATTAAAAGAAGAGTGTCAAACTCTGGGAGTTTTTTTAAATGTTATTGTAAAAGGGAGTGACAGCTTGATTGTTTAATTTTAAAGCTATAGTGAAGCAAGATTTTATCACAAAAATTATATGGATCTGATGTTTGAGCTAAGGGGGAAAAATATAATGCTTTCCATTCTCTGGAAGCATAAAAAAAAAACCTGGCTTTTGGTGAAGAACATAAGAACATAAGAAGAGCCATGCTGAATCAGGCCAAAGCCCATCGAGTCCAGCATTCTGTGTCACACAGTGGCCCACCAATTGTACATGGGGATCTTGAGCAGAAAGAGAAGGCAAAACCCTCCCTTTCCCTTGACCCCCAACAAATGGTACTCAAGGGAATCCTGCCTGCCTCAACCAACATAGAGGCGGCACATGGACATCCGTTTTAATAACCACCGATACACTTTGCATCCATGAATCTATCTAGCCCTGCCTTGAAGCTGTCAAGGCTGACAGCTGTCACGACCCCTTCTGGAAGTGAATTCCATAAATCAACGACCCTCTGGGTGAAGAAATATTTCCCTTTATTTGTCCTCACTTTCTTAGCTATGAGCTTTAGGGAGTGCCCCCTTGTCCTGGTATTGTGTGATAGAGAATGCCAGTGAAGAACTCAATTCTTACTTCAGCAAGAACTCAGATTCTCAACTCTTTTCATCAACCCCCCAAAGAACATATCAACTTTCTCTTTCGCTAGTTCGAAGTTTCAGAGGAGAGAAAGACAAAAATATGGGTGTTCAAGAGTCTAGTCTAACCACGAAACTGGTTGAGGGATATATTATCAGAGGGTTAAAACTGGAACTCTTCTTGTTGGGAATAACGACAGAAAAATAAGACAAGGGAACAATCTACCTGCTGCTACACTTCCTGACTGCAGCTAGGCTCGCTTTTGCACAAAGATGGAAGAGCAAGGAAATTCCCACAGTGGAAGAGTTAATACATAAAATATTAGCATGTGCGGAAATGGACAGGCTCACAATGATATTAAAAGATAAATGCGGATCAGTTTATTACGAAACCTGGGGTAAATTTTAACCGCTGGAGGAATTCGAAGAGGATGGTTGGAATTAAGGATGAAGGTTAAGATAGAAGTATATGTTATTTTATTTTAGAATAAGTACTGTATATGAATCTTTGATGTATATGTAGAGATGAAGAAGTTATTGTAAAAAGTGGAACAATCGGATAAGAATGTATATACTGGAATGTCACATCAAATCCAACGTTTGTTTTTAATTGTATCATAAATAAAATTTGAAAAAAAAAGAGTCTAGTCTAACCATCTCCTCTACTGCTGCGATGACTTCTCTTGGAGGGCTCAGAGGCTGGAAAGAGCCCACAATGTCTCCAGGGTACAGTATGGTTGGTTGAAAAAAAAAAGGGGGGGGAAGCTTAACAGACAACATGTTCCTCAGTGAATGCTCTCCTTCAAGCTGAACTCAGCTCCTGGAGATGCCATAGACACATACTGAGCTGAACTTCGCAGCTCTTTCACGAGGAGGTTTTCAGACTTGCGAGATTCATGGTTTTTCACAGGTTTTCAGACTCCCAAGATCCTTGTTAAAGTGGCCTTACAATAAAATAAGAGTTAGTTCATCTGCTCTTGTGTCCTGTCTGGTTTGCCTGGGAGGACTGACATCAATCTTGGAACACTGAAAGTACAGACTGCCTGCTGCTATTTTTAACTGCTTGATTCATCAGAGTGGGTCCTTCCTAACGTTTTTTTCGTGACCATACTCCTCCCTTTCTTGTCTGATTGTTTCCTAGGCAGCATCTCTTCTCCTCCTTTCCCAAGATCATCCACACAACACATTACAGATTATGATCAAAGGAATTCTTTTTTTTTCCTTTTCAATCTGTTTCTCACTTTCTAACCTTCTTTCTTTCTTTTCTTTTCTTCTTCTTCTTCTTCTTCTTCTTCTTCTTCTTCTTCTTCTTCTTCTTCTTCTTCTTCTTCTTCTTCTTCTTCTTCTTCTTCTTCTTCTTCTTCTTCCTCCTTCTTCTTCTTTTCTTCTTCTTCCTCCTCCTCCTCCTCCTCCTTCTTCTCTTCTTCTTCTTCTTCTTCTTCTTCTTCTTCTTCTCCTCCTCCTCCTCCTCCTCCTCCTTCTCCTTCTCCTCCTCCTCCTCCTCCTCCTTCTCCTTCTCCTCCTCCTCCTCCTCCTCCTCCTCCTCCTCCTTCTCCTCCTCCTCCTCCTCCTCTCCTCCTCCTCCTCCTCCTCCTCCTCCTCCTCCTCCTCCTCCTCCTCCTCCTCCTCCTCCTCCTCCTCCTCCTCCTCCTCCTCCTCCTCCTTCTTCTTCTTCTTCTTCTTCTTCTTCTTCTTCTTCTTCTTCTTCTTCTTCTTCTTCTTCTTCTTCTTCTTCTTCTTCTTCTTCTTCTTCTTCTTCTTCTTCCAGGGAAGGCTTACATTTATGGGCAAGCTATCTGAAAGTCTTGACAATGGATTATAAGAAGACACCCTTTGCTTCCTGCTGTGAATATTCCATGTTGATTTGCAAAGCAGTATCTTCTGTAATGACCAATTGATAACTTCTAGGAAACACCTTGTTTGAATGGAAATGAAACTGGCAGGGTCTGCATATGGACCAATTTAGCAACAGACTCTGGATGTGTAATGGAATTTGAGAATCATCTGGAGGAACACAAGGGCTTGATAAGAGAAATGTTGAGCCCAAAGCCGGAATGGAGGTGGGGAAAGGATCCCATAATTGACCTTTCCTAGTTTTCCTGACTTTTTTTTTTTTTTACTGATAACTTCATCAAAAAGTTAGGGAGAGATTTGATGGCACCTCCATGTTTAGAGCTATGAGTTTAAGTACTGGATAAAAAAAAAGAGCAAGTGGAAAGTTCAGAAAGAATAGAGAACACAAAGGTATGTAAATGTAGCAATAAAGTAAACCAGTAAAATGTGATGTGAAATTGCAGTAAAAGGTAGAACAAAGGATAAATTTTATTTTTAAATACACGAGAAGCAAGAGGTCATTGAAGGAGAGAAAGGTTTTCAAAGAAAAAAAAAACCTGAGTAATTTACTATGCCAGAGGCAGACTTTGCTAAAATGCAATGCAATGAATTATTTTTCCCTGTTTATACCACAAGAAATTTGAGGGATAGATGTCAGGAACAGGCATAAATTTCCCAGGAGATCCAAGGAAGGAGGGGGGTATAAAAAAGAGATTCAAGACAGCTAGATTCATGCCAGAATAGGTGTTAAAAAATGTGAGCATCTGAATCCTAGCAGAGCTTCAGAGCTATAAGGGAAAAGATCTGCATACTTCCCCAGAGGGATTCAGAAAGAAAAAAAACTAGATAGCCTTGAAAAGTCAAACCTGGCGGAGATGGCGAAAATATCAGCATACTTGAAGGGTCGTTCCAATGAACAATATTTGACAGACTGGAAACAATGGATAGACTATATCCAAGAGAAACACCAATCAAACAAAATGCATCTGGCGTTTAGCTAAGGCTCGACGTGAGGAGGGAAGAAAGTATAACAAATCAAATGTTTACAAAAAACTAACATTTAATGTTGAATGTATATGCTCTAATATTTACCAAACCAGACGTTTACAAAGATTAATACTTAGTGTTATAAGTGGTGATTGTTTATTAATAAGATCTTATGGCTAATGTTGAACATTTTTAATATTGAAAAAGCAGACTGAATATCTACCTCAGGTTATTGAATTACTACCTCAGGATCTAGTATTAGGGACCACACAGGTCAAAAAATGTAGCAGGTGTATAGTAGAGGCTTGAAATGAGGAGTGAAGAATGTATCCCTATTGTTGTATGTTATGTTCTACGATGATCGCTTCTCAAGATTTTGTGTACAATGCTGATTGTTTTAATAAAGGAATTTTTTATTTAAAAAAAAAAAAAGATGCTCCAGAGAGATTTGAAAGCCTTGGAGAAAATGAAAGAGATGAAATCTGAACAGCGATCTCAAAGGATAGAAGTGAGTTAGTCTGCAGACATAACTCAGCCAATGCTCCCTGAGGTCCACTTGTACTACAGGAAGTGGAAGAATAACCAATAACAAGCCATGAATCAAGGTTAAATAAATGGCCAGAAGTTAATATTTGTCTTTAGAAGCTAGGCATTTCAACCATTCAACAACAAAGAAAAGGAGACTTAATCCTACAATTCCTCCAACATTCATATAACCAGGGCTTTTTTTTGTTATAGAACACCCAGAACGGAGTTCTGGCACCTTTTTTGGATGGAACCTTGTAGGGTAGGCAAGGCGGGTTGTATGACGTGTGTGAGTTCCGGCACCTTTTTTTTTTCTTTCTTTCTTTTTCTTTTTTTTTTTTTTTACAAAAAAGCACTGCATGTAACAATTACAATGTTCAGGCCCATAACAACAACAACAGTAACAAAAGGCAGGGCTTAAGTCTCTGACTATGCAGTTATGATCACCATCTTGACTCTTTTTTCATCCTCTTCACCCAGATGCTTCTTGACTTGGAACCATATTCTAATCTTGGGTGTCTAGTTTAATGAAGAGAAGGACGAGGGGGGACATGATAGCAGTCTTCCAATATCTCAGGGGTTGCCCCAAAGAAAAGGGAGTCAAGCTATTCTCCAAAGCACCTGAAGGCAGGACAAGAGGCAATGGATGGAAACTGACCAAAGAAAGGAGCAACCTAGAACTAAGGAGAAATTTCTTGACTGTTAGAACAATTAATCAGTGAAACAACCTGCCTTCAGAAGTTGTGAATGCTCCAACACTGGAAGTTTTTAAGAAGAGACTGGACAGCCATTTGTCTGAAATGGTATAGGTTCTCCTGCTTGAGCAGGGGGTTGGACTTGATGATCTCCAAGGTCCCTTCCAACTTTATTATTATTATTATTATTATTATTATTATTATTATTATTATTATTATTATTATTATTATTACCCTCTCTGCATGTCATCCTGGGATGAGGTGGTTTATCAGGTTGTTGTTCAGTTGCTAAGTTGCATCTGATTCTTCATGACCTCATAGACTGTAGCACAGCAGACCTCCCTGTTTTCCACTGTCTCCCGGAGTTTGCCCAAATTCATATTCATTGTGTTGATGACCCACTATCTAACCATCCCATCCCCTTCTCCTTTTATCTTCCATCTTTCCCAATATCAGCATCTTTTGAGTCCTGTCTTTTCATTTGGTGGCCAAAATATTTGAACTGCAGCTTCAGCCTCTGTCCTTCCAAAGAAGAATCCTTTAAAAGGTTTTATCAGGTAGAATGGAACGGAACGGAACGGAACGGAACAGAACAGAACAGAACAGAACAGAACAGAACAGAACAGAACAGAACAGAATAGAATAGAATAGAATAGAATAGAATAGAACAGAATACAATAGAGAATATAGAATAGAATAGAATAGAATAGAATAGAATAGAATAGAATAGAATAGAATAGAATAGAATAGAATAGAATAGAATAGGGAATATAGAATAGAATAGAATAGAATAGAATAGAATAGGATAGGATAGAATAGAATAGAATAGAATAGAATAGAATAGAATAGAATAGGGAATATAGAATAGAATAGAATAGAATAGAATAGAATAGAATAGAATAGAATAGAATAGAATAGAATAGAATAGAATAGAATAGAATAGAATAGAATAGAATAGAATAGGGAATATAGAATAGAATAGAATAGAATAGAATAGAATAGAATAGAATAGAATAGGATAGAATAGAATAGAATAGAATAGAATAGAATAGAATAGAATAGAATAGAATAGAATAGAATAGAATAGAATAGAATAGGAAATATAGAATAGAATAGAATAGAATAGAATAGAATAGAATAGAATAGAATAGAATAGAATAGAATAGAATAGAATAGAATAGAATAGAATAGAATAGAATAGAATATATGGAATGGGATAGGATAGGATAGGATAGGATAGGATAGGATAGGATAGGATAGGATAGGATAGGATAGGATCGGATCTGGAAGGAACCTTGGAGGTCTTCTAGTTCAGCCCCCCGCTTAAGCAGGAGAACCGATATCATCTCAGAGAGGTGAGTGTCCAGTCTCCTCTTGAAAATCTCCAGTGATGAAGCGCCCACAATTTCTGGAGGCAAGCTGTTCCACTGGTTGATTGTCCTCACCGTCAGGAAATTTCTCCTTAATTCCAGGTTGCTTCTCTCTTTGATCAGTTTCCAACCATTGTTTCTTGTCCTGCCCTCTGGTGTTTTGGAGAATAGTTTGACACCCTCTTCTTTGTGGCAGCCCCTCAGATACTGGAACACTGCTATGATGTCTCCCTATTTCTTCTTTTCTTTAGACTAGCCAAACCCAAGTCCCACAGCTGTTCTTTGTATGTTTTGGTCTCCAGGCCTTGGATCATCTTAGTTGCTCTTCTCTGAACTTTTTCCAAACTCTCCACATCTTTTTTGTAATATGGTAACCAAAATTGGCTGCAGTATTCCAGGTATGGTCTTACTAGCCTGGACCTATGTCATTAAGGGCTTTAAAGGTCACAGCCAACACCATGAACTGCATTTGGAGGCAGAGCAATAGAAATTGAAGTTGACCGAGAAGTGTAATATGGACCATCCTCGGGCTCCCCCAAAACAGTGTGTTGTTTGGAAAAATGGAAGAACCCAATGTAGGCCACCTTCTGCTCTTCTTAAAAAAAGCCAAACTACATGTAAGAAATAAATGACATACTTCATTACAGTTCAAGCAAATCAGAAGAAAAGTAAACCAGCAGCTATGTAATTCAAAGTACCTGTTACATCATACAATAGTATAAAGTACTTGTCTTTTATGATCTTCACACACACATGTGGACACATGCACCCATAGATGAAACATTGTTAAAAGTATTTTTTTAATACTAGACAATCCACCAGGTGGTTCTTCTTAATATTAACATAATTCTTCATCTATTTCCAAATGTGTTTACATGGTGCTAGAAAACAAGTATATAGTATCTTGTCTGTGGGAAAAAAAAAGAAATAATGGAATATATCCAACTCCAAAGTACATTTTCAAAGTCTCTGAGGAGAAAGTTGGAAATGCTTGAATTTGTTTCTTGTTAATGGAAACTTTGGAGCCTTTCCCCCCATAAAAATTGATGAATTAGACCTAATTTCACTGAATTAATGTGGCTCAAAATAACAAACTGAGGATGGCTTTGCTTTATGTTTTCCTCTTAGTTTGAGTGGCCACAAGAAAACCCAGAAATTAGTTTTGACTGGATGATGTGCTACATCATTTCTACACTCAGTGATAATAACCATATATTTAAATTATTTCTCCCTGGGGTGAAAAATGACATAAAAATAAAATAAAATATACCTATACATTACATTAAGTGAAGACAAATTCATTCCCGAGCCTCCATTTCTGATAGTTTTTGGCTCGTTGCCCCATGTAATTTTATTTTAAAGCTGTTTTTATTTTATTTTAAGTTGGAAATTGTCATGCTATAAAACAAAATATCAGACTTCTTTATCAGCTTGTCTGCTAAGGAACAGCTCGGAAGCTGTCACAATGCCAGACATATTCTTGACATAAAACATCTGACTTAATACCATAGTCTATGTTTAATGCAACTTGATTTTGGCAGGTTGACCAGGTTTTACCATAAATTATCCTAAATGTAACTAGGTTATCTTCCCCCTTCCTCAAACCACTGTTTATTTATTGAAGGCCCATCAATGTTTCATGTGAGATTAAAAATGGTCTCCAACTCCTGATATTATATTTGATGCTATCAGAAAACTTTGCTCCCAATTCTCAAAGCTTGCTGGGAGTGATATTTAAAAATCTCTGCATACGGAAAGTTAGTAAGTCAGAGGGGAAACAATAGTTTCTGTGTGATACATCAGATGTCTATAGGCTGAGGAAGATGAATACGAATGAATATATTTCGGTGAAAAGATGTTTAATCATGTGAGCAATTGAAAGGTGTGAATTCTGGATCTAGGTTTATCGCCTCTAGAAGAATTAGACCGTCAAAATGATAGAAGTAAAGTAAAGTCTTCAAAAATTTTATATTGAAAGAGACATTTAAAACTGAGACATTTTACTGAGTGGAGAAGCTATGATGGCTGGGAAACAGGAAAGGACAACATAAAGAAAGGATGTCAGAGAAACACATAGGCAAAATTGTTGTCTGAGTCTTCACAATAGGAAAAGGAGCTGTAAGAGAAGATAACTAGCAAAACAGGAAAGAACCTATTTTTCTAAGAGTACATAAAAAAGGGGGCCAGAATTCAGGCAACTGAGCATGTGCAATTAGTTGATTAATATTAACTGACACACCTTGCATAAATTATCTCTTAATTTTAATTTACATGTGATATATGATGTACTATGTAGCAGGAAATGTGTAGGAGGCAGTCGGAAAGAGTGTAACCTCATAGTACCTCAGCCAATGGGGAAAAAGGAAGGATGTAGTGGCCGGGACAGGGCTGCATAAAGAAGGGAATATTTTGGGTTGAAACTTTGGAGAGAACCCAGCTTTGATAGCTTCTCTCCCCGCTTATTGCAATAAACAAAACAAAAGGCCTTCACTGGGTCTTGGCTGGCTATTGGTCAGGTGAGCTCGCCTCTGGTCAGGAAGGAAAGTAGCCAGGAGCACATAACGAAAATATTTTATTTTGGAGCACCATAACCAGGTGAAGACTCTCGCCTCCTGCTTGGAAGGCTGAGATTTCAGTCCTAGCCAGTGACAGATGCTTTTCAATCATGGCACAAAGAGAAAACATCTGCTTTGAACTCTGCATACCGTGTTTCCCCATCAGGAAAGGCATCCAGCCAGTAAACACTCATTTCCACTCAGTCACCCCGACTCCACCCCTAAGCAAGGGATTACAGGCTTGTAAAACGAAAAAAAAATGATGGATAACTTTCTCATCTCCTCTACACTGAAGGAGAGACTGGACAGTCATTTATCTGAAATGGTATAGGGTTTCCTGCCTGAGCAGGAGGTCAGACTAGATGACTTCCAAGGTCCCTTCCAACTTTATTATTATTGTTGTTATTACTCTCCTTCTATTTTTTTTCAACCAACTGCTTTGGGAGATATTGCAGCTTCTTTCTGAAGGAGAATGTCACCAGAGATAAATATAGGCTTTTCATGCATTTTTGATGGCTGTAGACACTTGAGTACATAAATGAAGTATCTTCTGATGTGTCCACTTGCTAATCCAAGTCCAGGAACTTGGGACATTGAAAGACTTTATTTCTCCCAAATTGTTTGATATTCCTTTCAAAGCAGGAAAGAGGAATGAAAAAAGTATATATATATATATATATATATATATATATATATATATATATATATATATATATATATATATATATATATATATATATATATATATATATATATATATATATATATATATATATTGTTTAAAATTGTTGACAAAGAAATAAGGGATTTCTGATATAGCCATTTCGAGTTTCTTAACTCTCTTCAGTCAGAACTCACCCTTCCGGGATTCGAACCTGGGCAGTCTGCATGCTAAGCAGATGCTTTAACCTATTGAGCCACAAGTTCTCTCCCGCTTTGTCAGTAGTCAGGGAGTAAGGATATGTGTCAAGTGTTTATTTTTTAGATTGCACCCTGTAAACCCAAATATGGGAGGAAGGAATCATTCTTTCCTTTTGCTTGTTTCAGCTCAACCCAGAGCCATCCTGCAAGCACAAATATATATATGTTGTTTAAAATTGTTGACAAAGAAATAAGGGATTTCTGATATAGCCATTTCGAGTTTCTTAACTCTCTTCAGTCAGAACTCACCCTTCCGGGATTCGAACCTGGGCAGTCTGCATGCTAAGCAGATGCTTTAACCTATTGAGCCACAAGTTCTCTCCCGCTTTGTCAGTAGTCAGGGAGTAAGGATATGTGTCAAGTGTTTATTTTTTAGATTGCACCCTGTAAACCCAAATATGGGAGGAAGGAATCATTCTTTCCTTTTGCTTGTTTCAGCTCAACCCAGAGCCATCCTGCAAGCACAAATATATATATGTTGTTTAAAATTGTTGACAAAGAAATAAGGGATTTCTGATATAGCCATTTCGAGTTTCTTAACTCTCTTCAGTCAGAACTCACCCTTCCGGGATTCGAACCTGGGCAGTCTGCATGCTAAGCAGATGCTTTAACCTATTGAGCCACAAGTTCTCTCCCGCTTTGTCAGTAGTCAGGGAGTAAGGATATGTGTCAAGTGTTTATTTTTTAGATTGCACCCTGTAAACCCAAATATGGGAGGAAGGAATCATTCTTTCCTTTTGCTTGTTTCAGCTCAACCCAGAGCCATCCTGCAAGCACAAATATATATATGTTGTTTAAAATTGTTTAAAATTTGTCAACAATTTTAAACAGCATATATATATTTGTGCTTGCAGGATGGCTCTGGGTTGAGCTGAAACAAGCAAAAGGAAAGAATGATTCCTTCCTCCCATATTTGGGTTTACAGGGTGCAATCTAAAAAATAAACACTTGACATATATATATATATATATATATATATATATATATATATATATATATATATATATATATATATATATATATATATAATAAAAAACATTTTTAAAGCCTTTTCTAAACACATGTATTCACTGAAAAGAGTAATGTTCAAGAGATTCTTACTGGATCTCCATAGTGATTCTACATATGTGAATGTGTGGATTAATATATGTGACTCTCCCCCTTCTGCTAGAATGATTACAAACAGAATGATTTCTCCATTTATGAAGATATCCTATGGAACTCAACCATCTCCTTAAATGTCTGTTTGGCTCATATCAGTATTGGAACCACTGAGTTGTAAAACTGAAATTTAAACATAAATTCTGAAGAACATAAAATGTTTCTATATCTTGATGATGTCTCATTAACAATTATGTGTGATCTATGCCAAAATTATTGATGTTGTACCTGGTAGAGTAATGATCAAGCAATTCAATTAGAAAAGAACGGACCGGAACAGAACAGAACAGAACAGAATAGAATGCAGAAAGGAAAGGAACAGAACAGAGTAGAGTAGAGTAGAGTAGAGTAGAGTAGAGTAGAGTAGAGTAGAGTAGAGTAGAGTAGAGTAGAGTAGAGTAGAGTAGAGTAGAGTAGAGTAGAATAGAATAGAATAGAATAGAATAGAATAGAATAGAATAGAATAGAATAGAATAGAATAGAATAGAATAGAATAGAATAGAATGCAGAAAGGAACAGAACAGAACAGAACAGAATAGAATAGAATAGAGCTGGAAGGGACCTTGGAGGTCTTCTAGTCCAGCCCCCTGCTCAAGCAAGAGAACCTATACCATCTCAGACAAAAGGTTGTCCAGTCTCTTCTTAAAAACTTCCAGTGTAAGATTCATCTACTTAAAAAACAAAAACAACCTCTAATAATGGTGGCTTTTCTGAAAATGCATTCCAAATCCAGATATAGTTATTTCAAGGAAACTTTCTTCATTTGTGGATGAAAATATATCAGATTGCTTTAATCAGAATTGACCAAAAAAAAGAGGGATGATTTAAATTCCTGCTGAATTAATGGAGGTTTTGTCTAAGTGATTGTCAAGAATAATATTTGTTTTGAATCATTTGATATCTGCTACAGTATTATTCTACAAGCAATGAAACCACTTTGTTGCGTCAGGCCTAACAACTCATCTGCAAGAATTTCAGAATTCTGTTGAAATCGAATAGAATGGTACATAAAGTCCAAATTCCCTTTAACTCCAAGGTTATGCATGTTAAAATACAGTATCTGTCTCTATATACATGGTTTTATTTTATTTTTTAAATTGTCCTACTTCCCCCTTCATTTGGAGATGATCTTCATTACGTTTGTTCATGTAGTGTCACAAAAAAAGAACAGTATAATTTAAAGTCTGAGTGTATTTTTAAGTCCTATAACAAGAATTTAGTATTATTCAATGGTTAGTGAGTTATATGGAGAATTACAGATATACTTCAAAAAAGAGTCCTGTTTAGGATTAGAAAAAAAAGAGTAAGACCCCAGAATTACAGTCTTGGATTGATTATATAACTCATAAACTGTCTTTTTGTTTGCGTAATGAAAGATTGATCAATATGATTCCATGTCTTTAAGATTTAATGCTGTGTTTAAAGACTGAACAGAGGTATACCTTAACATGTTTTTTTATTATGTTTTTTTTAATGTTCAGTGAAGGTCTGTCCTTTTTTGTTTATTAAAGGGATAAAAAAAAACTTTTTGTGAGTCAGGCAGAGAGAAACAGACAGTAGAGGAGGGAGAATAACACAAGTGAAATAAAAAGAAAGCTCCACTAACCCCACCAGGCTTGCTGTGAAAGAAGCTTGAATCCAACAGCAACGGAAAGCCTTGATCCAACCATGTGGATATTAAAGAGCAAGAAAATATGTAGCTATGGCAAGCTACATCAGTTAAATAAATAACAGAAAAATCTTGTGCAAAGGCCATTGCTTGCAACGGATTTGGGTCTGAGGGAACTTTCATTGGTAAGTGGATCAGGAGTGGGAGAGTACAGAAGAATAGAATAGAGCTGGAAGGGACCTTGGAGGTCTTCTAGTCCAGCCCCCTGCTCAAGCAAGAGGATCTATACCATCTCTGACAAGTGACTGTCTACCCTCTTCTTAAAAATCTCCAGTGATGGAGCACCCAAGATTTCTGAAGACAAAGCTGTTCCATTGGTTAATTGTCCTCCCTATCAGGAAGTTTCTCTTTAATTCCAGGTTGCTTCTCTCTTTGATCAATTTCCAACCATTGTTTCTTGTCTTCCCTCAGGTCCTTTGAATAATAATGTGACCCCCTCATCTTTGTGGCAGCACCTCAAATGTTGAAACTCTGCTATCATGTCTCCCCTATTTCTTCTTTTCTTTAGACTAGCCAAACCCAAGTCCCGCAGCCGTTCTTCATATGTTTTAGTCTCCAGCCCTTGGATCATCTTAGTTGATCTTCTCTGAATTTTTTCCAAACTCTTAATATCTTTTTTTTGTGTGATAGGGTGACAAGAATTGGCTGCAGTATTCCAGGGGTGGCCTCACTAGGGTTTTATAAAGCGGTACTAAAAGAAAGATGAGATTCATTGGCCCTTGTATGCTCTCTGTGGAAGCCAGGTGTCCCAAAATTTCACTTCCCTTAGTAACTCATTCCCATCCAGCAGACCACTGCTTTAGCCCTGACAGAGACAGAACTCTTGAGGGACCCAGCCAATGATCTCCAAATGAACTGAAATAAAGTTAAGTGACAGTAAGAAGGGTCCACCTAATTGTCTCAAACACCAGTTGTGAAAAAAAAACCTGATGAAGTGTAATGCTCCAAATTGCCTCTGATGAAGGTGATCAGGAGAGACTTTAGGAACTGAACCTCTGGGTTCAGTTGGGTGGGAAACAATGAATGCTAGGATATATAGGAGGGCAGTGGTTTTTTTTTTTTTTTAGCACTCTGTTTCTTAGAGTGGTTTTTTTTTTTAAACTCCAGACTGAACAATGTTTGTTTTCAAACTACGGAATGTAACACGCTTAACGTGTTTCGACCATGCAGGTGGATTTCAGTTTAACAAAACTCAGAGCGTGCCGCTAGGAACCGCGAACGTATTTCGTTCCGATTGCAATTATTCAGGGCAAAAACTACCTGTAAGAAAGCAATTGCTTTTATTGGTCTTTGAAAATGGGCTAATCAGGTGGTTCTTTTCTAAAAAGGAAATTGCCAAAGGCAGAGTGGGCACTTTATGCATTTTTGTATCTGTGTATTCTGCACGTGTATGTGTGTGTGTTTGTGAGGCCTTTGAACTCTGGTGCTGGAGAAGACTCCTGCGAGTCCCTTGGACTGCAAGGTGCTCAAACCGGTCAGTCCTAGAGGAGATCAACCCTGACTGCTCCTTAGAAGGCCAGATCCTGAAGTTGAAACTCAAATACTTTGGCCACCTAATGAGAAGGAAGGACTCCCTGGAGAAGAGCCTAATGCTGGGAAAGATGGAGGGCAAGAGAAGAAGGGGACGACAGAGAAGGAGGTGGCTGGATGGAGTCACTGAAGCAGTAGGCGTGCGCTTCAATGGATTCCAGAAGATGGTAGAGGACAGGAAGGCCTGGAGGAAATCAACCCCGACTGCTCTTTAGAAGGCCAGATCCTGAAGTTGAAACTCAAGTACTTTGGCCCCCTAATGAGAAGGAAGGACTCACTGGAGAAGAGCCTAATGCTGGGAAAGATGGAGGGCAATAGAAGAAGGGGACGACAGAGAAGGAGGTGGCTGGATGGAGTCCCTGAAGCAGTAGGTGTGAGCTTCAAAGGACTCCAGAAGATGGTAGAGGACTGGAAGGCCTGGAGGAATGTTGTCCAAGGGGTTGTGATGGGTCAGACACGACTTTGCGACTAACAACAACAACATGTGTGCGTGTGTGTGTGTGTGTAAATGTCATCTCATACAGGAGTGACAGAAGAATTTTCCTAGAAGGAAATGAAGAAGGAAAGTCTCCTTTAAATCAGCTCCTCATGTTGTTTCACCTCCCGGTGAACCTATCTAGAAAATGTAGCTCCTAGTCTTTCTTATGGATTCCTTCAACTGTCAAATTGCTCTTAAAATTAGAAAAGTTTGTATACCGTTCAGTCAGGATGAATCTTATTGCTTAAATCCATTATTTAAAGTTCTTCTCTCTGCGATTATAAGGAACAAGACCTACTTGAGGACTGTCAGAGAGTTGAGAGCAGTCAACCTATTTTTCAAAGCACCTGAAGGCAGGACAAGAAGCAACGGGTGGAATCTAATCAAAGTGAGAAGCAACTTAAAACTAAGGAGAAATTTCCTGACAGTTAGAACAATGAATCAGTGGAACAACTTTCCTACAGAAATTGAGAGCGCTCCAACACTGGAGGTTTTTAAGAAGAGAACTGGACAACCATTTGTCTGAAATGGTATAGGGTTTCCTGACTGAGCAGGGGGTTGGACTTGATGACCTCCAAGATCGCTTCCAACTCTGTTATTCTATGTTCTAAAACAGTTTTGCCATCCAGTTCACACTTTATAGCATGCTCAACAGAATATTGGAGAGCAAAATGCATTCTTGGGGAAGGAAGGGGACAACTCACCGCGGAACAATTTAACAATTCTATTTAATTATTTAAAATAAATAAATAAAAAATATTTTAATTTTTGTCAATCACATTTCATTTTGTCCCTCCTTTTGCATCCTTTCTTTATTGATTTTGTTCCACCATTTCTTTGTTATTAGTGTAACTGTTGTCCAGCAACACATTGTCCCACAGCGAGTTGGCCATGAATTGTCCTAGACCAGGGGTCTTCAAACTTGGCCCTTTTATGACTTGTGGACTTCAACTCCCAGAATTCCTCAGCCAGCCTCCATTTTGTTTGTTAGATTTAAGACAGGGGTCTTCAAACTTGGCCCTTTTATGACTTGTGGACTTCAACTCCCAGAATTCCTCAGCCAGCCTCCATTTTGTTTGTTAGATTTAAGACAGGGGTCTTCAAACTTGGCCCTTTTATGACTTGTGGACTTCAACTCCCAGAGTTCCTCAGCCAGCCTCCATTTTGTTTGTTAGATTTAAGACAGGGGTCTTCAAACTTGGCCCTTTTATGACTTGTGGACTTCAACTCCCAGAGTTCCTCAGCCAGCCTCCATTTTGTTTGTTAGATTTAAGACAGGGGTCTTCAAACTTGGCCCTTTTATGACTTGTGGACTTCAACTCCCAGAGTTCCTCAGCCAGCCTCCATTTTGTTTGTTAGATTTAAGACAGGGGTCTTCAAACTTGGCCCTTTTATGACTTGTGGACTTCAACTCCCAGAATTCCTCAGCCAGCATGCCCAGCTGAGGAATTCTGGGAGTTGAAGTCCACAAGTCATAAAAGAGCCAAGTTAGAAGACTCCTGCCCTATACCATTTCAGACAAATGGCTGTCCAGTCTTTATTTATTTATTTATTTATTTTATTTAATTTATATGCCGCCCCTCTCCCAAGACTCCCAACCAAACAATTTAAAAACACAATTAATTTAAAAATTTAAAAATTAATTCCATTCACACAATATACAAGCACATTCAGCTCATAGCCAGTGATGGCGGGACACTCTTAGGGCCGAGGGGCAGAGCACAGCTCATATGCCCCAAGCCTGTTGGCATAGATGTGTCTTCAGCACTTTCCGGAAAGCTAGGAGGGAGGGAGCAGTACGAACCTCCGAGGGAAGCTGGTTCCAGAGGGCTGGGGCAGCAATGGAGAAGGCCCTTGCCCTAGGCCCCACCAGACGACATTGTCTAACAGACGGGACCTGTAGGAGGCCAACTCTATGCGCCCTAACCGGTCGCTGGGATTCATGAGGCAGAAGATGGTCCCGTAAGTATCCTGGTCCATTGCCATAAAGGGCTTTATAGGTCATAACCAACAATTTGAATTGTGTTCGGAGACCAATAGGTAGCCAGTGCAGCTCGCGAAGAGCTGGAGTAATATGAGCATGTCTTGGGAGACCCAAGACAGCTCGCGCGGCCGCATTCTGGACTACTTGCAGTCTCCGGACATTCTTCAAAGGCTGCCCCATGTAGAGAGCATTACAGTAGTCAAATCTCGAGGTGACAAGGGCATGGGTGACTGTGAGGAGTGACTCCTGGTCCAAATAGGGCCGCAACTGGTGCACCAGTTTTCCTTTAAAACTTCCAGTGTTGGAGCATTCACAGCTTCTGGAGGCAGATTGTTCCACTGATTAATTGGTCTAACTGTCAGGAAATTTCTCCTTAGTTCTAGGTTGCTTCTTTCTTTGGTTAGAGATGTTGAGGTGTTGAGACTCTAGAACAGGGGTCTTCCAACTTGGCCCTTTTATGACTGGTGGACTTCAACTCCCAGAATTCCTCAGCCAGCATGCCCAGCTGAGGAATTCTGGGAGTTGAAGTCCACCAGTCATAAAAGGGCCAAGTTTGAAGACCCCTGTCCTAGAACCTCTTGGGGAATATATTCCTAAGCTTCTCCTCACACTCACCCACCCCAATTTTTAACTTTGGCCATTTATTAAACATCTGAAGGTAAATTAGAAAAAAAAAAAGCAGAACACCAAAGGGAACAGGACCACAAGATAAGAAGATGAAATACATTGGCTGGCAATAATGTTGTGTGTCATTTCAGTTCATAGACCATTTAATAGCATTCTGACGGGCAATATCATCCAGATATTGCTGGCAGTTTTCCTTGAACCCATCAATGAAACTGTTTTTGAGGTTGTCGTAAAAAGGTACAAAGCCACACTTAATCTATTTATTCATCTAATTGAAAATTTGCCATTTTTTCCCCTTGAAATTGCAGAGCGTCTCCAAATTTACACTGAGCTCATCAGTAAATCAAGTGTAAAAAAAAACAAACCAGACACAATATTTGAGTGGTTGAGGTGATTTGGAATGGACCCATATTCCAGTCCCACCAAAGGTCAGTCTTATTTAGCAATAGCACTTATATACCACTTCATGGGTCCTCATTTTACCCACCTCGGAAGGATGGAAGGCTGAGTCAACCTCGAGCCAGTCAGGATCAAACTCCTGGCTGTGGGCAAGTTAGCCTGTAATAGCAATAGTAATAGCACTTAGACTTATATATCACTTCGCAGCACTTTACGACCCTCTCTAAGCAGTTTATAGAGTCAGCATATTTCTCCCAATCATCTGGGTCCTCATTTTACTGACTTCAGAAGGATGGAAGGCTGAGTCAACCTTCAGCCGGTCAGGATCAAACTGCTGGCAGTCGGCAGAATTAGCTTGCAATACTGCATTCTAACCACTGCACCACCAGGGCTTTAAAAAAAATGTGAGCATCTCTTTACTGCAGGTGTGATTCTCCCTTCTCCTCTCTCCAGACGTGATATATTGTCCCATATATATAATCTTGGAATGTTTGCAGCAGGAGTCTAAACTGATCAATAGGTTTTACACCTCACACTGTTTGTCACTGTAAAACCCCCAACTCAGATGGAGAATGAAAGAAATGCCCTAAAATGGCATATAAATAAAATTCTTTTTCCATCAAACAGTTGGGGAGGACACATTTTTCACCCCTGACATTAGTTAGTTTACGTGCGTTAAGATTTGCAATATATTCACTGCTTTGCTAGTTGGGTGATGCCTGATGCTGGTGCTTATAGTCACACTGGAGATATATGCTTGCACGTACCTGCCTAAATCTTCTTATGGAAAAGGAAGAAAATCTGTTTTGTTGCAGAGCATCTGTGCAGTATTCTCAAAGGCTTGCTCTTCCCTCCATCCATTCTGCATTTCATTCACTGTAATATTACATGTTTTGATTCATTAATTTTCTGTGGGGGAAGCAAACGAGTCACATTCTAGGAGTTTTCATTCTTTATACAACTGTTAAGCAATGTCTAATTACCTAGAAAATATGTAATAATGCAAATACTATGAGGTAGATAGGTAGGTATCTCAGAGGACAGCTGAGTAGTTCTGAGGTTATACAGAAGGGCAGGAGAAGAATAACAATAATTCTTAGTGTGTGTGTATGCCCACGTATACCATAGATGTGATGCACATTTTACCCCATAGGACCTATTTCCTATATGTTCCGCCAACTCAGAATCAAAATAATAAATACCATGAAGAAATCAATAATCTAGTAAACAGAGTTCAAGTAAGACTACTTCCATTTGGTTTGCCAGGGTTGTTTTATATGATAGTTGAACAAGTGTTCCCAACAATTGTTTGTCCATATTTAATGGATAAAAGTCTTCCATTGATATGCTTAGGTAAACAAAATAAATACAACTATACCTAAGAGTGATTTCCTTTTGTTGTTATTACCAGAACTCTACCACACCATCATAGTTCCCCCCCCAATAAAATAGCCTTGTGATCTTTTGTTTCCAATAACATAGTGGCTTAGGACATTGTTTTATAATGAATGAAAGACTATGGAACAGGTCATTAACAGGCCATTACACAGTAGGAGACAGAGAGAGAGAGAGAGAGAGAGAGAGAGAGAGAGAGAGAGAGAGAGAGAGAGAGAGAGAGAGAGAGAGAGAGAGAGAGAGAGAGAGAGAGAGAGAGAGAGAGAGAGAGAGAGAGAGAGAGAGAGAGAGAGGAAAAAAAGAGAGAAAGGGAGACAGAACTGTGGATGGATGGATCAGAACACAAACATACAAAAATATGCATGCATACTTTTACTGCTAAACTGGGCTAACATTGTAACATAAAACTGGGGGAAAAAAGATTCTGAAAAAGTATACTGACCACAAGAAAATGTTTCCAGCTTGGTCAAAAACCATTTCTTGCCCTTTATTGGGACGATAAAAAGAGCAAACAAACAAAACATAACTCAAATGGTGACAAACAACATACAAAAAAAAAAAGACATAGCTGTAAATTTCTTCTTCCAAAGTTGGATATCTTGTCATTTGGCCTGGGATATCTGAATATATTCCATACTCTCGGAAAACAAAGTAAACAAAGCTTTTATACTATCCTGTATCCTG
This sequence comes from Bothrops alternatus, assembly GCA_034064705.1. NCBI lineage: Eukaryota > Metazoa > Chordata > Lepidosauria > Squamata > Viperidae > Bothrops > Bothrops alternatus. The sequence goes on along the minus strand of JARGCV010000811.1, from coordinate 177,908 downwards.
TTTTATACTTCCAACCTAAATATAAAAACCGTAACTCAGGTCTTGGGATTTAATGGTTCTACTTTTGAATTGCATCTCTAAACCACTTCTAACAATGTCCTTCTAGACTTGCCAGATTTGCCAAAGCAACGATTTCCAAGATGAAGGATCATGCAAACCATAAGTTCCCATAGGTCCACCATAACCCCATTTATTTTATAATATATATTTTACTTCCATTTAGGAGTCTTTATGAGGTCCATACAATCAAAAGCGGTCTTTGTGTTCAACTCACAGTTTTATTTTAGGGTAATGAAGGTGAAAAAATGCTTCCGGTATCAAGACCTCGCAATCACCAATAACTGACATGTTGTAGGAGACGATTAATCTGAGCCCAAGGGCGGGGTCAAATGCACCATCAGTCTAGAATCTCTACATCACCATAAAAGACTTCAGTCCAGTCTCCCTTGAGGTCTATTGACTCTTATCTGGTGCTAATTTGCCTTGACCATTAGTAGTTCAGATCCTTGTGTATAGGTAGCATGAAATAAACTTGTAGTACTTTTGAATTCTATCAGGGTTCATGACTTCTTGTACCTGTCCCAGGCGTTGCTGATATTTGAGGAGTGAACTCTGCTTCTTGCAATTTGGCAAATAGGTGAGTTTCTGCTTCTTAATAATGCAATGACGTCTGGATTTGCTTCAGTAGTTGTTAAAAAGCCTGGGCGATGGAAGGACGAAAGCCAATGAAGACATGAAACCACTTCTACAAAAGAAAGCAGGAAAAAAATAAGACAAAGATGTTGGAAGTGAGTTTGTTCCTTTCTTATTCCCTTTTCTCCTCCTCCTGTTCCACCCTGTGACCAAAAAAAAAACCCCGTTATTTCTTGGTAAACAGATCCGCCCATTTTGAAATGTGTCATGTTCTCAACCCTCTTTCCATTCTTTTTATTTACTAAAGAAGTATAATAATACACTGAGACACAACATTGGGCCTTTAATTCTACCTTGTCTAAAAGGTGTTTTTTTCTTCAAAAAAGCAATTGGACTGTTTTTTTCCCTTGAGGAACAAGAAGAAAATGTTTTGCTTCTTATCCAAGAAGCTTCATTAGTTCTGATGGTCCACAGAAATCTACCGTGTCTACTTTATATGTTCTTGTCTACATATGTCCTTGTCTCCTTATATGTCCTTGTCTACTTATATGTCCTTGTCTACTTATATGTCCTTGTCTACTTATATGTCCTTGTCTACTTATACATCCTTGTCTACTTTATATGTCCTTATCTACTTTATATGTCCTTGTCTACCTTTATGTCCTTGTCTACTTTATATGTCCTTGTCTACTTATATGTCCTTGTCTACTTTATATGTCCTTGTTTACTTATATGTCCTTGTCTACTTATATGTCCTTGTCTACTTTATATGTCCTTGTCTACTTATATGTCCTTGTCTCCTTATATGTCCTTGTCTACTTTATATGTCCTTGTCTACTTATATGTCCTTGTCTACTTATATGTCTACTTTATATGTCCTTGTCTACTTATATGTCCTTGTCTGCTTTATATGTCCTTGTTTACTTATATGTCCTTGTCTACTTATATGTCCTTGTCTACTTTATATGTCCTTGTCTACTTATATGTCCTTGTCTCCTTATATGTCCTTGTCTACTTTATATGTCCTTGTCTACTTATATGTCCTTGTCTACTTATATGTCTACTTTATATGTCCTTGTCTACTTTATATGTCCTTGTCTACTTATATGTCCTTGTCTTTCTGGAGTTCAGAGAGCAGTTTTCTCCAAGACCCTTTTAGTAGAGATGAAACCCAAACAGTCAATATATGGAAACATCCAGCCTGAATGGGTGTCCTCAGGCTATAACTCTAGACAAGCAGGAGAGGGGAAAGAGTAGTATTTATTAACTTACCTCAGCGATTGGAACGATTACTTCACTATCAATATTTAAGCTCCTGCATGATGGATACCCCGAACAAATTGTTCTCCAAATTTCTTAAATTTGTCAGCACTTCTGTCTGACAGATCTTCAGTGGAAGATCCCTGCAGCTAAATTATGATTCCTCTACATGGAAACAGAAACCCTACTACTTGGTTGCATTACAAAACCATTTATAATGCCTGTTGTTTTGGCAGAAACCTGTTAGCGCCCTACTGTGTTGGTCTGGTTATCGAGATAATGAATTGTCATGTTGTCCAGCAGATTATCAGGCTTTGCCTATTTCCATTCTCTGTTTTGGTCTTCGAATGTGCTGATTTCTGCATGCAGTTTTGTCTTTTTTCTTTTCTCCACGTCCCACAGAACCCCAAGCTAATAGTTGGCTATTCTCATTGTATAACACATCCTATCTCCTTTCAAGAAGGAAAAATCAAAAGCTGGCAATCCTAGAAATACCAAGTTGTACCCTAGTAAGACCACACCTGGGATACTACAACCATTTTTTGGTCACCATACTAGAAAAAAGATGTAGAGACCTTGGAAAAAGTTCAGAGAAGAGCAACTAAGATGATCCAAGGCCTGGAGACTAAAACATACGAAGAACGGCTGCGGGACTTGGGTTTGGCTAGTCTAAAGGGAAGAAGAAACAGGGGAGACATGATAGCCGTATTCCAGTATCTGAGAGACTGCCACCAAGAAGAGGGGATCAAATTATTTTCCAAAGCACCAGAGGGCAGGACAAGAAACAATGGTTGGAAACTGACCAAAGAGAGAAGCAACCTGGAATTCAGGAGAAACTTCCTAACAGTGAGGACAGTCAACCACTGGAACAGCTTGCCTCCAGAAATCATGGACGCTCCATCACTGGATATTTTTAGGAAGAGCCCAGACAGTCACTTGTCTGAGATGGTATAGGTTCTCCTGCTTAAGCAGGGGGCTGGACTAGAAGACCTTCAATGCCCCTTTCAGCTTCTATTCTATTCTATTCTATTCTATTCTATTCTATTCTATTCTATTCTATTCTATTCTATTCTATTCTACTCTACTCTACTCTACTCTACTCTACTCTACTCTACTCTACTCTACTCTACTCTACTCTACTCTACTCTATTCTATTCTATTCTAGAATTCTTGCACTTCACTTCTCTATGGGATTAAGAAGAGAGAGACAAAAGAATAAATGAAGACCAAGAATGATACAGACAATGTACAGCTATGAAAAGTACTCCAGAGAATCTCCAAGTATACACTGTGCTCTCTGGGCAGTGATGGTAAACAGGCTTAAGAACAAGAGCAGTACCAAAAGCTGGACCAGTGTGTTTTTAATTCAGTGGTGCAACTCAGCCAGACCTTAATAAATTGTTTGGGGACCGGGGAAGTTCAAAGCCAAGAGCGGCTGATTTCCCTGGAGCCAATCAATATGAGGAGCATGCTAGTGGAAGAACACAGCTGACTAGTTTTTGTCCTTTCATCACTAGCTGCAGATGGCATGCAATTTAAGGATGCCTGTTCGGTGAAATTTACTAGCTTCTCTAGAGAACGCACAAGTGGATTTGCATTTAAAAATAAAAATAAATAATACGAATAAAACAAAGCAAAACCATTCCGGTGTGAGTAGCATGCAAACTAAAGCCACTGGAGTAAACTCTGACGGAAAGGCAAACTTTGCTCCTCTATAGGAAGGGAAGGTTACATCGATTGGAACAGCAGAGCATCTGGCCTTCAGACGTTGTGTGGGTGTTTCATCCCTTGAGGTTTTTAAGAAGAGACTGGACAGCCACTTGTCTGAAATGGTACAGGGTCTCCTGCTTGACCAGGGGACTGGACTAAAAGACCAACAAAGATGATCAAGGGGATGAAAGCCAAAAAAGAAAATCGAGGAGGAGATGAGTGGAATAGATTACTTAAAGAGGGTAAATTTGTGGCAAGCCATTAGTTGAGACTCTAGAAAGAGTACAGAGAAGAGCAACAAAGATGATTAGGGGACTGGAGGCTAAAACATAGAAGGAACAGTTGCTGGAATTAGGTATGTCTAGTTTAATGTAGAGAAGGATGAGGGGGGACATGATAGCAGCCTTCCAATATCTCAGGGGCTTCCCCAAAGAAGAGGGAGTCAAGCTCTTCTCCAAAGCACCTGAAGGCAGGACAAGAAGCAATGGATGGAAACTAATCAAGGAGAGAAGCAACCTAGAACTAAGGAGAAACTTCCTGACAGTTAGAACAATTAACCAGTGGAACAACCTGCCACCAGAAGCGGCAAATGCTCCAACACTGGAAGTTTTGAAGAAGAGACTGGACAGCCATTTGCCTGAAATGGTATAGGGTTTCCTGCCTGAGCAGGGGGTTGGACTAGATGACCTCCAAGGTCCCTTCCATCATCATCATCATCACTACTACTACTACTACTATTACTACTACTACTACTACTACCTCCAAGGTCCCTTTCAGCTCTATTCTGACTCTGATTCTGAAATTCTGATTCCCACAATGGACGGATGGCTGCAAAAGGTGATGGAGTTAGCAGAGATGGCTAAAACAACTGTTCTGATTAAAGAAAGGAACACAATTAATTTTGTTGCCCCTTGGAAACTGCTTTGGGACTTGGTGCTCGAGGTGAAAAAAAAAAACACGAAACTTTGATTTTGGGTTTTGCTGATTAGATAGGTTCATTGCTGCAGGAACAGCTAGCGTATATTATTATATAAAAGTAAAAAAGTTGAGGCTTTATGTTACTACCTCATTCTCCTGCACCAATAGGAATCAGGAGTCAATGACTTTCTTTTCCCGTTTCCTCTGCACTTTTCTCTCTTCCCCTTTTCCTCCTTTATTTTCCCATTATCTTCAGCTGTCTTTGCATGTTTTTTTTTGTATTTTATATCTGGATAAACTAATAAAATATTTGAACAGGTGTAGAAACGGACCATAAGAAAGGCTGAGCGCCAAAGAATGGAGGCCTTTGAACTCTGGTGCTGGAGAAGAAAGACTCCTGCGAGTCTCCTGGACTGCAAGGCGATCCAAGCGGTCAGTCCTAGAGGAGATCAACCCCGACTGCTCTTGAGAAGGCCAGATCCTGAAGTTGAAACTGAAATACTTTGGCCAACTAATGAGAAGGAAGGACTCCCTGGAGAAGAGCCTGATGCTGGGAAAGATGGAGGGCAAGAGAAGAAGGGGACGACAGAGAAAGAAGTGGCTGGATGGAGTCACTGAAGCAGCAGGCATGAGCTTAAATGGACTCCAGAAGATGGTAGAGGACAGGAAGGCCTGGAGGAAATCAACCCTGACTGCTCTTTAGAAGGCCAGATCCTGAAGTGGAAACTCAAATGCTTTGGACACGTAATGAGAAGGAAGGACTCACTGGAGAAGAGCCTAATGCTGGGAAAGATTGAGGGCAAGAGAAGAAGGAGATGACAGAGAATGAGGTGGCTGGATGGAGTCATGGAAGCAGTAGGCATGAGCTTCAATGGACTCCAGAAGATGGTGGAGGACAGGAGTGTTGTCCATGGGGTCATGATGGGTCGGACACGACTTTACAACTAACAACAACAACAGAAAGGGATGTGTAGCTATCCAGGAACTACTCCGGATGAGCCTTGAAGCATTTAAGATGTGTTTTTTTTCTTTTCTTTTTTCCAAATGCCAGAGAAAACAGCTATGAAATCAATGCTTACACTGCTTGCCAAAACCTAAATTAGAAATAAGGATCATCGTTTACAGTTTATGGCTTTCTGGCAATCTCTGCTGTGCTCAAAGGAAGCACTGACACCAACGTCTCTGCTTGGCGTAATGATGTGGAATACTCAGCGGTTCACCAACGCAACCACAGTTTGTGGTCCGTCTTCTGAGCAAAAAAATAAAATAAAATAAAGAGTATTATCTCTTTGGCTAAACTCAACACTTCACCCGAGGCTTGGCTCAGAGGATTGAGAAGAAGTCCAGGGAGAGGAGGGGGAAAAAAGGACAGAGAGAGAGAGAGAAAAACCAAAGCCAAGAGGTTAAAAACGGCAGTTGAAATGAGAACATGCCCTAGAGGAAGGACAGTTTGCAGAATGAAGCTTCATTTCAAAGACATATATCTAAGGGGGGGGGGGAAATGAGACCTTAAGCAAATTGAGGCCATGGCCAAAATCAGTAATGGAGAAACAGTCAGAATTAAATTTCATCGTTGGCTCTCACTTGCATGTTGTTCTTATTAAGCCCTCCTGAGAGAAAGTAGTTTGCTGTCTCAAGTTCCTAAAAGAAAGAATAAAAAGAAAAATCAGCAAAGCAGCTAGAAGAGTCAGCTGCAAGGGTCTGAAACCTTGTTCTTCCTCTTCCTCCTTCTTTTCCTCCTCCTCCTCCTTTTCCTTCTCCTCCTCCTCAGTTTTCCAATATTCTATATTTTTATAATGTATTGGTATGTAATTAAAATCCATCCTTTAATTCATAGGTGGATGAACTTTGGATTCACAAAGATTTCCCCCACTTCATCTTTCTTCTTTCCAGTATCAAAATTTTAAAATCTGTTAGATATGTGTTTTATCTTGCTGTGAGCCACTCAGTCACCCTGAATCACAAGAAGCAAAGAAATTAGATGATATATGATAGATGATAGATAGATAGATAGATAGATAGATAGATAGATAGATAGATAGATAGATAGATAGATAGATAGACAGACAGACAGACAGACAGACAGATAGATAGATAGATAGAAACAGAGAGATGAAGAAACAGAGAGGGAGAAACAGAGACACACAGAGAGATGATAGAAGATAGAAGATAGAGGTAGGTAGGTAGCTAGGTAGGTGACAGACCGACAGACCGAGAAAGAGAGAGAGAGAGAGAGAGAGAGAGAGAGAGAGAGAGAGAGAGAGAGAGAGAGAGAGAGAGAGAGAGAGAGAGAGAGAGAGAGAGAGAGAGATGATGATGATGAAAGAAGATAGAAGATAGATGATAGAGATAGGTAGGTAGGTAGGTAGGTAGGTAGGTAAATGATAGATAGATAGATAGATAGATAGATAGATAGATAGATAGATAGATAGATAGATAGATAGATAGATAGAAACAGAGAGACAGGGAGATGATAGATGATGACAGAAGATAGAAGATAGATGATAGAGATAGGTAGGTAAGTAGGTAGGTAGGTAAATGATAGATAGATAGATAGATAGATAGATAGATAGATAGATAGATAGATAGATAGATAGACAATAGACAGACAGACAGACAGATCATGTGATCTTAGAATCTCATTTCTCCACCACAAGCAAGCAATGAATGAGGTGGAGGAAGAAGAGGAGGAGTACAGAGCTTATAGTATTATCAATCATTGATTGTTCAAGCAGGCAGGAGGAACTAGATGCATATCAACTACTTCAGGACTTTGATGGCATCCAGATGAGTGTCTGAAAGACTGGAGAGATGCATCAACTTCAAAAGCAATATTCGTCTGTGAGCCTCGTTGCTGAGAAAAGGCGCATCCAACCATCTCGTGAACTTTCATTAACAAAGGAGTGGAAAAGAAATAGAAAATGGTGAGAACAGCATCAACTCAGCCCTGGCATTACACACGGTAATACCTGATTTCCATTTCTCAATGCAGGTGTTAAGTAGCACGCTCGCTGAAGAGAGTAGAAGCAGCCCAGCCTGTCCTTTTCAGCGGCACAATCTGGCCCCTCTTTTCTGTTCATTCTGCTGTGGCATCTGGACAGGAAACGTAATTAAAAGTTTGGCCTTGTCGGGGAGGTTTTGGACATGGATTGTTTCTCGATCGCTTCAACATTTGTGCTGTTTCTCCCAACCTTCTGAACTGAGCAGTCTGCGTTTACAATTAAACATGCAAATTAACAAGAAAGTTCCAGGGAAGATAATTTCCTTTGAAGGAAGTTAGCCCAGAGAAGGAAATATTAAAAAGGGCAGAAAAATATATTTTTCCTCAAAAATATTTTTTAAAAACAAACAAACCTGGCGCCAAATCTATCTCTCTGCCCCAAGCAAGAGCTAGCCCCATACAAATGCAGATGTAGAACCATAAGAACATAAGAACATAAGAAGAGCCATGCTGAATCAGGCCAAAGCCCATCGAGTCCAGCATTCTGTGTCACACAGTGGCCCACCAATTGTACATGGGGATCTTGAGCAGAAAGAGAAGGCAAAACCCTCCCTTTCCCTTGACCCCCAACAAATGGGACTCAAGGGAATCCTGCCTGCCTCAACCAACATAGAGGCGGCACCTGGACATCCATTTTAATAACCACCGATACACTTGGCCTCCATGAATCTGTCTGACCCTGCCTTGAAGCTATCAAGGCTGAGAGCTGTCATGACCTCTTCTGGAAGTGAATTCCATAAACCAACGACCCTCTGGGTGAAGAAATATTTCCCTTTATTTGCCCTCACTTTCTTACTTATGAGCTTTAGGGAGTGCCCCCTTGTCCTGGTATTGTGTGATAGAGAAAAGAATTTTTCTCTATCCACCTTTTCTATCCCATGCATGATTTTATACACTTCGATCAAGTCACCCCTTAAACGCCGTCTTTCAAGGCTGAAGAGACCAAGGCGTTGCAATCTGGTTTCATAAGGGAGGCGCTCCATTTCCTTGACCATCAGAAAGCTGAAGCCAGGGCACTCAAGAAGACAAAGAGAAGATCTGCATGCCCCACCCAAACTCTAGGAGTCATTAGCCCCATCACCTGGGAAGCAGGATATGATAATAGGATTAAAGCACAGATATCAAGGCCTAGAAAAACACTCAGAAATAGCCTCAAGGTTCATGCCACAGGAACAGGAGACTATTCCAAACAAAAGGCTAGAGGGGGTATAAAAACCTACTGCCCATGTGCTCAAGTCCTCTTTCCTCTCCTCTGCTCTTTCTTGCAAGGACCATCTTTCTGCTTCTTCAATAAACTATAACCTTCTTCCCAAAGCAGTAACCATGTTGCTTATTTATCCCAGCTTGGATGAATCAGGATGAAGACTTACTTCTGACCCCTTCTTCCTGGCTTTTTATGAAGGCCAGGTATATCTAGGGATGGGAATAGCTTTCTCCTTGAAACAGAGAGAGGGGGAGGACAGTCTGAAAGTTATTGAAGGTTCTACAAAAGAACAATGGTTGAAGGCTGAGAAAAAAAATCTGGGCTAAGTTAGGTCATCTCCATGGAATTCCAGGCATGCAATTCTTCTGCTATAAGTCCAGTGACAATTATTTGAATTATTACTTTTTAATTATTATTTTTTAAAAAAATAAAGAATGAACCCACAAGCAAAATATATAGTACTGTATGCAGTGGTGGGATTCAGATACTTGAACAACCGGTTCTGTTATTGGATGCAGGCCTGGGCCTCCGAGGCCTAGAATGAACTTCCGGAAGTGGCATCCATGCATTTCCGGCAAGTATGAGGTCTCCTTTCTTATCTACTAACTGACCTAATTCATTGCTGCTTATTGCATATGAAATCTCGGCAGGTAAGAGTTCCTGGATGATCTTGGGTGAGCTCAGAAAATAAATTGGTTAACAGGACTGTACTGGGTAACTGAAAAGGCAAATGACAAATCACTTGCATAAGATTGTCAAGGGAACTGCTTCATATCTTGAATGTTCTAGAGAAGGTGGTAGGAACCAACCTTTGAGGGTAGTAGGGGAAACTGATTTTCTGAACCTTTGGCAGGCAACATTCAAGCTTGATTAGGAGATCAAAATAGCATTGGTCACACTGGTAGATGATGTTTGCAAAGTCATGGATGAAACAAAGATGCCTCTTCCTGATCCTCTCCATGGCTGTGATGTCTCCCCCAGATGGTTCCCCAGTTATCTTTCCAGATATCAGCTTGGAGGAAGATGAACATTTCCAGGCACATCTGGAGGGAAGTTGGTTAATAGCTCCAAGCAGCTGTCTGAGAGGGAACACAGCGGCAGCAGAACAGCCCAGAGGATTTGTATGGAAAAAGCATGCAGCTGGAGCCAGTCAGTGATGAGGAAGAGGAACTGCTTGCTGCACCTGATCCAAGAACACATAGGGAACAGTAAAGGCAGGAGCAGAGAAGGTCAGCCAGATTACTTATGAGAAGAAAGCCTTGCCCTTCTTGATGGGCCACACTAGAAGCTGGCTATTTAGCACAGCAAAGAGAGGGAAGTGATGCTGAGAACAATGTGTGCTTTTGCTAGCTGTGTGTTTTCTGGTCATTGTGATTCTTGCCTTGCTTTGGATTGACACCATGCCTTGACTTGGATCATGCCTTGTGTACCGTCTTGTATTGTGGATTTAATTTTGCCTGGTAGGCTTATTTTGTTTGGGAAACTTTCAAGTGCCTTGTGGACTCATTGGCCATTGCTCTGTGGACTAGCATTCTTCTGCTTGTGGCTGGACTTAATTGGGACAGTTATGGGTGAAAGCTGTTGCAGGGAATATTAATAAACCCACTAAACCACAATTATATTGTGTGTGTGTGAGAGAGAGAGAGACAAAGTGAGAGGGATGGACAGCACAATGGCCTTCAATATTATCAACTAGATTCTCAACCTTGACAATTTTAAGGCATGTGGACTTCAACTCCCAGAATCCCACAGCCAGCATTGCTGGCTGTGGAATTCTGGGAGTTGAAGTCCACATGCCTTAAAATTGTCAAGGTTGAGAAACACTGAACTAGAACATCCTGTGTAAGGATTGGAAATTGGTGGCACAGAACTGCATATATAATATTCATGCTCCAGATTAATACTAAGGAGTCTCACCATTTATGCAATCATAAACTTTAGAACATTTCCAGCTCAATGTATCTGCATGATGAATTTGTACGACTTGATGCACCATAATTAAGAATAGGAAAGGAACTCTGGCTTAACAGTATAATGCAAATTTACCCAATTCATGTTTCTCACACTTAATCAGAATGCATTTATATACAAGCATTCATATTTAAAAACTATATTGCAGGAACGTGGGCTGGAAAATTTCTAAGTTGAAGAAAAATCATTTGAAAAATGTATATATTAAGAAAGAACGCAGAAAGCCCACTGTGGGAGAAATGCACATGAAAATAAGTACAAATTTCCAAGAAATTAAAATTGAAACTATGAATAAAAAGTTAATAGGAATAAAAGTTCCCTAATATTGCTTCTCTGTTTTTCTTTAATAGTTCCACATTGCTATGCATTAGCGCCTATTTGTCTTGTTACTTGGGAAAGAAAAAAAGAATTCAGCATTAATGAATTGCGTTTGAGTGAATTGCATGAATTTGCATGAATTTGCATGAAGTGTGCACACTTCCTTATAGTATAATCATATTTTCCACTTCTGAGTATATATCTTTTAATTTTTTTCCCTTTTGTACCAATTAACAGAATTATCAGAATAACAGAGTTAAAAGGAATCTTGGAGAAATATCCTGCTCAAACAGCAGACCCTAAATCAGGAGTCCCCAACTCCTGGTCCGTGCCAGCAACTGGTCTGCACAAACAAGAAAAGCCCCATCTGTGGAATGCAGGCAGCACACAAAACCACACATCCTCTGGTCCATGGAAAAACCTCTCTCCACGGAACCAGTCCCTGGTGCCTAAAAGGTTGAGGACCTCTGCCCTAAACCATTTCAGACAAATGGGTGTCCAATCTCTTCTTAAAAACCTCCAGTGTTGGAGCACCCACAACTTCTGGAGGCAGGTCGTTCCACTGATTAATTGTTCTCACTGTGAGGAAAGTTCTCCTTAGTGCTAGGATGCTTCTCTCTTTGGTTAGTTTCCATCCGTGGCTTCTTGTCCTGCCTTCAGGTACTTTGGAGAATAGCTTGACTCCCTCTTGTTTGTTGCAGCCCCTGAGATATTGGAACACTGTTGTCATGTCACCCCTCTTCCTTCTCTTCATTAAACTAGACATACCCAATTCCTGCAACTGTTCTTCATAAGTTTTAGCCTCCAGTCCACTAACCATCCTTTTGTTCTTCTCTTCACTCTTTCCAGAGTCTCAACATCTTTTTTTAGATTGTGGTGACCAAAACTGGCTGTGGTATTCCACGATTCAAGTTTAAAGTGGCCCTTCAGCATAATGAATAAAACTAAGGTATTTGTGAAATGAAATAGTTCACTGTCCTCTTTAATTTCTTAAATAAGTAACTCACTCTATGAAAAAAAAAGATCTGTCAACATGGTGCATGCCTTCCACCAGGCCATTAGCACATTTTCTTGACAGTTTGTTAAAGTTTCATGCAGAAGTTTCACGGATTAGTCCAAATAGGTTATTTTGCTTTAACATCAGAATTCCAAATTCCTTTCCCCCCAAAAAACAGAACAATATTTAAACAAATGGGATTGAAGTAGTATTCATTCATCATTTGACTGTGAACATGCAAGATGCCAAAGCACTTGTAGAATCTCTAGTAATTGAAAGCAACAGTAAATTACATTTTAAACACTCATCAAGGTGAGACAAAGAGGCTGCTTAGTGCTTCTACATACGCTCTTGTTAGGAAACGTGCCAACAGTCGGTAAATGTGAAAATTAAGATATGTTGTTAGTTCGGAATCTCCCTTCCCTCTGCATACATCTTGAATGATTTACAATCTCGGTTATGAAAACACGATCAACAAAATAAATGAGGTTCCTCTTGACATTTGACAGAAATGTTTCCTCTGCTAATGCTGTCATAGTTTTAGAGCTCTCCTGGAAAATGATTGGGAAAAGCTCATGAATGTTACTAGCAAATTCTTACCAGGAGCAAGAAGAACCGAGCTAAGTAGTAGCACTGTCTAATCCTCATCTATCCTCCCAAGCAAACATTCAGTGAATTGAAATTCATAGTCATCTTTCCTTCAATGATGCTTACCCCAGAGAGACATAGTTCATCTCTGTTCTGACTTGGATTGGCTTTTAAGAGTGCTCAAGACCCCAATTTGGTTCATGGGGTGTCAATCCAAGTATTATTCAGTGCTTGTTTACAGATACCATTTTCCAATGATCTTGAAGACAGTACCTTCATTTCAAGCAAGTTCTTGGCACAATTTCAATGTTGTTCTTGTTAGTTGCGAAGTCGTGTCTGACCCGTCGTGACCCCATGGACAACGTTCCTCCAGGCCTTCCTGTCCTCTACCATCTTCTGGAGGCCATTTAAGCTCATACCTACTGCTTCAGTGACTCCATCCAGCCACCTCATTCTCTGTCATCCCCTTCTTCTATTGTCCTCCATCTTTCCCAACATTAGGCTCTTCTCCAGGGAGTCCTTCCTTCTCATTCGGTGGCCAAAGTACTTGAGTTTCCACTTCAGGATCTGGCCTTCTAAAGAGCAGTCAGGGTTGATCTCCTCTAGGACTGACCAGTTCGATTGCCTTGCAGTCCAGGGGACTCGCAGGAGTCTTCTCCAGCACCATAGTTCAAAAGCCTCAATTCTTTGGCACTCAGCCCTTCTTATGGTCCATTTCTACACCCGTTCAAATATTTTATTAGTTTACCCAAATATAAAATACAAAAACAAACATGCAAAGACAGCTGAAGATAATGGGAAAATAAGGGAGGAAAGGGGGAAGAGAGAAAAGTGCAGAGGAAATGGGAAAAGAAAGGCATTGACTCCTGATTCCAGCACCAGAGTTCAAAGCCCTCAATTCTTTGGCGCTCAGCCTTTCTTATGGTCCAACTTTCACAGCCATACATTGTAACTGGGAAAACCATGGCCTTGACTATTGTTGTATCTGGCCCTTCTCAGCTCAGTAAACTCCACATAAATATTTCTTTAAGAGTTTTATTTAACACATTTCAAGAGATTCACTTCAAAGCAAGCTGCTGGCATTTTGTTGGCCGGAACGGCCAAGTCTGATTTATTTACATTCAGATTAAACATGCTCTTCCCCCTTCCAATTAACTCACTCTTTATCTCTCATGTTGTCCAAGATCTCATTAATCTTCCGTACATTCCAAAAACACCAGAAAACTGAGTTCAAACGAACTGCTCAAGGTATCAGGCTACTCCTTGATTAACGTTGCTCGTGACAAAGAATTAGTCCCTTCTTCACCTTCTAATATAGTTTCCGATACGTCACTTCCCCCATTACTTCCTTTTTCCACGTAACTGACACCTCCGCCTATCAAACCTTCGGAATCTCGGATCAAGCCATATATTGTCCTGTTCCAAATCTGACTCATCACTTTGAGAGTCTGACTCAGACTGCATACAAATCTCCTCACTGTCTGGCTCAGCTGCCGGGAGGGGAAAATACCCAGAGGGGCCTGGTTGTGCTTCGTCATCCTCTGATATGTCCCCAGCCGGTCTAGAGACACCCACAACAACTATACATACTTTTGTTGGCAGGATGATGTCTCTGCTTTTTAGTATGCTGACTAGATTTCAATATGCTACTTTTAAAAGGTAAGTTTCCCCTGTCCAGTCATGTCCAACTGGAGGGGCAGTGCTTATCTCAATTTCTCAGCTGAGGGAGTCACAGTGTTGTCTGAAGACACTTCCATGGTTATGTGGCCGGCATTATACACTGAGGCATATGGAACACTGTTACCTTCCCACTGAAGTGGTACCTATTTATCTATTCGCATTTGCATGCTTCCAAACTGTTACCATGTTTGTCTTATTTTTTTTTTGTCTCCAAAAGAGACACAGGTCTTATTTTCAGGTGGGTTCCTTACTCACCTCCAGCACCAACAGCCCAGCCCAGCCAGTCCACTTCTTCTGGGACCAAAGTTCTGCAGCTGCATTCTGTCCTGCACTTTGTAGTCAGGCCTTTCCGGAAGGCCTATGCAGCCAAGTACCGAAATATTTGAATCTAGCTCGGTCCTCGGCTGCAGATGTCTTGCAGATTAAATGGATTAAATCTATAGCTCGGTTCTTGGCGGCAGAGGCCTTCAGGAAAGGCCTGTGACTGAGAAATGCAGGCCTGACTGCAAAAGACACCTCAGAAGAAGTGGGTCAGTGAGGGGAGGCCTGGCTGCAAGGTAATTGGGTATGGGGCACAAAGGGCAGATCCAAACCCCCCACCCTAGCTTGATTTTTAAGTGTGTGCCTTGCCCCAAAACTAGGGTTCATTTTCGGGGTGGGGCTTATATTAGGCCCAACCCCCAAAATCAAGCTAGGGCTTATTTTTGGGGTAGGCCTTACTTTTGGGGAAACAGGGTAGGTGGGTAGGAGCTGGAGCAAGGAACAGGGGCTCATCCTGTCATGCAGAACTTAAGTCTCGAATCCGGGCTGTCAGCTTTCCAGTTGACAAGTTCAGTAACTCTCGGGTGTCAAACGTGCCACGTCACGAGATGTGTCACAACGTATTGTAACTTTTTTTCACATTGCCAGAGCTGGGGTGGGTGCGGCCTCTGTACGATGCAACCGGTGTGCGGGCTGGCAGTTTGACGCCCCTGCTCTAACCACTGAGCAATCTCTCTCTTTCTCACACACACATACCCATTATGCTACTTTTTAAATAGATAAAACTTTGTCAACCCGCAGAATTCCCAAACTTTCCCGGTCATTAACATAGTTTAAAATATTTTGTTCTGGTTGTTTTTGTTGCTGTTATTATTTAATGTTCTAATAGCTCCAGCTGTGAACTCAGCACACAGAAAAAGAAGAGAGTAGCCGAGAAAGAGAGAGAGATGAATGAGATATTTTATCCATTCTAAGCGAGCAAGAAAATCCCTCCTTAAAACTGACTAATGGGGATTATTCTCAACATCATTTGAAAAGAAAAGCAGAGAAATGCGCTGGTCACGGAATAATTTGCTTAGCAGCCTCGCAGCTTGCCCAGTATTGACACATCTTAGCAAGGATGCTAAGAATGTTACTCTTTGCCCCACTTTGCCCCATGTTTGGCGTTGGGAGAATTTTAAGGGGCAAAATGGATTCCTTAAACCTCTAAACTGCTTAAGGAACCCTTCTAATCCTTTAAAATCTCCCATCGGAATGGGATCCTGGCCTCATCTACATTTGGAATCCTTCCTTTGGAAGACTGAAGCAGCTTTGATTTGTACTATTTTGGCAAGATCACCTCTTAATCAGCATGCCTGACAGGTGAAAAGTGGAAGGACTGCAATACGTGAAGACTTGTAAGACCCACGCATGCAGCCTCATTCCATACAAAGCCCCAGGCCTCTCCAGTGGGAATGCTCATTGATCTTCCAGGGCAATTAAAATGTTTGGCTTGTCCTTCTAGATTATATTTCCAATTTAAGCTTAGATGTGTTGGGGCTTCTTACCAGTCAGACCATGTACAAGGGCAAAGAGCAGTGGTTTTGTAATACAGATACAAACTCAATCAGTGTTCCAGAAAGTAGCCTACCAGCGAGAAGACCCCACAACAGGAATTGTGATGAGGCTTTCACAGCAGCATTGCTCGGGTTGTGAGCTGGTTCTTACCTAGCAACCACCTCTGAATATTTTTGACTCTAATTTCTCCTTGTCTTCTCGCCAGTTGATCTTCTGGGATCTGCCCTCTCTTTTTCACCTCTCTGATGCCAATGTGTTAGGGCTGGAGAGAGGACCTTTTGATCAAGTAGTAGAAGCCATATCTTGGGTGGTTATGATAGACTAGACTGCTGGCTCCATAATGAGTAGTGTCTCGAGCAAAAGTTCCTCCTGGTTCTTTTTTTAAAAAAATAAATATTTTATTAATTTTCTAGTTTTACAATCAAATACTTAATAGACAACATGTTGTCTGGGTCCATTAGTAATTCAGTGGTCTATATTTACTTCTTCAATCTAGATCCAATATTACACCATTAAATGTGTCCTCGCTTCTTCCAGTAGTAGCTGTTTTCCCACACTAGGCAAATACAATTCTTATTGTTATTGGTAAATATACAATTGAATATCAACATCTTTGTTACATTTTTCTCATAATATCAATAATGTCATTTTTTTCTAACCAAAACATATCTTTAATTGCATTTGCACTTAATATCCCTATGTTCAATCAGTATCCTGTTTTTGCTTTTTTTAAAAAATTTTAATTTCCCATCAGTGTTCAAAATGTCTCTATTGTTTATAATTTCAAAGTAAGTTACATTTGGGTAACCAAAAGCTTCCCTTCTTCAAACCTTTTAGCATTTTCCTGTTTCATACCAAGGGCTAATATTCTAATTACAAATCTTAACTTTCCAATTATGATAGTGCTTCTATTTCTAGCAATAATCTGTTCTCCACCATATTCAAACATCTAGTTAATAATATAATATCCTCATGTAATGGATCAAAACCTCTATTTTCTTCTCCTGGTTCTCTGCTGTAATCAATTATGCTCTCCTTGGTTTGCTGGAAAAATCAGGTCAGGCATTGCATTATCTACATTATCTTGGGAATTCCTGGATCCTATCGATGGAAAGCGAGTTAAAATATTTCTTTTTTAAGACCAAGAAAGCAGACCGTGATGGAGACTGAAGTTGCCTTTCAAAGTTTTCATTTTTCTATTTTTTTCCTACCCCTCATCCTGTGTGCTCTGCAGCTACTTTGGACATCATTATCACCATTTTAAACTGTCCCTGATGGTCATATTTTCTTTTACCAGAGGAGGAATAATAATAATGATAATGATGACAACGACGACGATGATGATGGTAGTAGTAGTAGTAGTAGTAGTAGTAGTAGTAGTAGTAGTAGTAGTAGTAGTAGTAACAACAACAACAATGATGATGATTATGTTGAAAAGGACCTTGGAGGTCATCTAATCCA
This sequence comes from Bothrops alternatus, assembly GCA_034064705.1. NCBI lineage: Eukaryota > Metazoa > Chordata > Lepidosauria > Squamata > Viperidae > Bothrops > Bothrops alternatus. The sequence continues at coordinate 160,349 of JARGCV010000811.1, read as the reverse complement.
ACCCTCCACTCAGATACGAAACCCTATAACATTTCGGACAAATGGTTGTCCAGTCTCTTCATAAAAACTTCCACTGTTGGAGCATTCACCACTTCTGGAGGCAGGTGGTTCCACTGATTAATTTTTTTCATTGTTAGGAAATTTCTCCTTAGTTCTAGGATGCTTCTCTCCTTGACTAGAATAGAATAGAGCTGGAAGGGACCTTTGAGGTCTTCTAATCCATCCCCCTGCTCAAGCAGGAGAACCTATACCATCTCAGACAAGTGACTGTCCAGTCTCTTCTTAAAAGCCTCCATTCACCACTTCTGGAGGCAGGTTGTTCCATTGATTAATTGTTCTCACTGTCAGAAAATTTCTCCTTAGTTCTAGCTTGCTTCTCTCTTTGGTTAGTTTCCATCCATTGCTTCTTGTCTTACCCTCAGGTGCCTCGGAGAATAGCTTGACTCCCTCTTCTTTGTGGCATCCCCTGAGATATCAGAAGACTGCTATCATGTGCCCCTTTGTCCTTCAGACTAGACATACCCAATTCCAGCAACCATTCCTTATATATTTTAGCCTCCAGTTCCCTGATCATCCTTGTTGCTCTTCTCTGCACTCTTTCTAGAGTCTCAACATCTTTTTTCATCGTGGTGACCAAAACTGGATGCAATATTCCAAGTGTGGCCTTACTGAGGATTGTAGAGTGGCATTAACACTTCACGTGAACTTTATTCTATTCCTCTGTTAATGCAGCCTAGCACTGTGTTGGCTTTTTTGGCAGTTGCAGCACAAGGCTGGCTCCTATTTCAGGGATTGTCCACTAGGACTCCGAGATCCCTCTCACACTTACTACTATTGAGCAAGGTAACACTTATACCACAGGTCGGCAACCTGCAGCTCCGGAGCCGCATGTGGCTCTTTGAGCCTTCCCCTGTGGCTCCCAACCTCCTCTGCCATTTGCAGAGAGAGGCAGAGACCGAGAGAGGCACTTGCTCTTCTCTCTCTCTCTCTCTCTCTCTCTCTCTCTCTCTCTCTCTCTCTCTCTCTCTCTCTCTCTCTCTCTCTCTCTCTCTCTCTCTCTCTCTCTCTCTCTCTCTCTCTCTCTCTCTCTCTCTCTGTGTGTGTGTGTGTGTGTGTGTATGTGTGTAAAAGAGAATGGACTCACAGTGTTCTCCGACAAGCTGAAAAGCTTTGGGGGCAGGGCTCCTCCCTTTGCTGTGTCTCTGCAAGAAGCAGGAAGGGTAGGAGAGAGCTAGCTAGCCCAGCTATGCTGGCTCAGGAATTCTGGGAGTTGAGTCCATGAGTCATAAAAGAGCCGAGGTTGCCTACCCCTGAGCTTGTTGGAGAACAGCTTGAAACCAGCTTGCCAGGTGAGCAGAAGATTGGAGAGAGGGAGACAGGGAGAGGGGGGGAGAGAAAGAGAGAGGGGGGAGAAAGAGAGAGAGGGAGGGAGAGAGAAAGAGAGGAAAGAGAGAGAGAAAGAAAGAGTTGGGGAAGAGGACTGGCAGACCAAGGGCAGAAAGAAAGAAAGAGAGAGAGAGAGAGGAAAGAGAGAAAGAAGGAGAAAGAGAGAGAGAAAGAGAGGGAGAGAGAGGGAGGGATAGAGAGGGGGGAGAGACAAAGAGTGACAGAGAGAGACCCTTTTGACATCTAAAATGAAGATAACACTGCATATACCCTTTTTTACCTTTATGATATATATACACACGTGTGTGTGTGTGTGTGTGTGTGTGTGTGTGTGTGTGTGTGTGTGTGTGTGTGTGTGTATTGCGGCTCCCAGTGTTTTGTTTTTGGTGGGAAATGGGTCCAAGTGGCTCTTTGAGTGTTTTGGGTTGCCTACCCCTGACCTATACTATACCTGTGCATTTGGTTTTCATGCATTTTAAAGGAATATACTGAGCCAGTCAGGTGATCATAGATAGATCTTTTTCATGTGGAATTAAAGAAGTCCCCCACTGTTTGAAAAATCCCAGTTGCCTTTAGGGTACAGTGCAAATGTTAATTGGCTACTCAACCCAGGTTTATAATAAGATACCAACTCTTAGCTTTCTGCCCTGTTTGCATATCTGAGGGTCTCTTAGGACTTCTGTTCCTTAACCTGATTGTTTATTCATTTTATTCCTTGATTTAACAGGGCTGGTGCTCCAATCACAGCCACTTCTGATTGTAGTGGCACCACTGAAATGAAGAGTTATTTATCTGTGGCATTGGACTTTTTTTTAAATCATGGCCAGCAAACCTGGGACCATGCAATTTTGAGACAAAATTTATGTGGAGTAATATTGCCTAGTAGCAATAGCACTTAGACTTATATACCACTGACCTTGGAAGGATGGAAGGCTGAGTCAACCTTGAGCTGGTCTGGATCGAACTGCTGGCAGTTGGCAGAGTTCGCCTGCAATACTGCCTTCTAACTACTGCGCCACCACAGCTCATAAACGTTTCTAAGCATCTATGCTACCCTTTCACTAGAGGACAAGCTATAGCAATGCTCCTTAAAATTTTTGAGACTTACTTCTGAGGCTTAGCAGATGGCACTGAAATGGTATTTTACATGCATGTTCTGCGTCACATGAGAAAAGCACATCTTCCTTCCCCTGTCCTCACCACTTTCTACAGAGGGACAATTGAGAACTTCCTATCACACAGCATCACAGTCTGGTTTGGAAACATCACCGCTTCAGACAGGAAGGCAGTGCAGAGAGTGGTGAGGATGGCAGGAAAGATTATTGGCAGTTCGGTCCTTTCTATCCAGGACATGGCATATAAGCGATGCTTAAGCAGGGTCTGCAAGATTGTCTGGGATGCTACACATCCTCTTCACGACCTATTTTCCTCGTTACCTTCTGGGAGGAGGCTCCGTGGTACCCGAAGCAGAACATCCAGAGTCAGTCAGAGTTTTGTTCCATACAGCATTAACTTTGTGAACTCCAAAGCTTCCTCCTTCCGCTACATATTAAAGATGAACAGTGATTAATATTTATATGTTACTTATATATAAGGGTGTAGATCTATACGTTTAAATATGTGTTATGTATGTGTACACTTTGAGAGCAAGCAACTAAATTTCATTTTTAATGTGTGCCGTTGTGCCCATAGGAAAAAATGACAATAAAAGTTATCTATCTATCTATCTATCTATCTATCTATCTATCTATCTATCTATCTATCTATCTATCTATCTATCTATCTATCTATCTATCATTTACCTACCTACCTACCTACCTACCTATCTCTATCATCTATCTTCTATCTTCTTTCATTATCTCTCTCTCTCTCTCTCTCTCTCTCTCTCTCTCTCTCTCTCTCTCTCTCTCTCTCTCTCTCTCTCTCTCTCTCTCTCTCTCTCTCTCTCTCTCTCTCTCTCTCTCTCTCTCTCTCTCTCTCTGTTGGTCTGTCACCTACCTAGCTACCTAGCTACCTAGCTACCTATCTATTGGGTGTATTCATACAAAGGGTAATACTTCAGGAGCTTGGCTTGTTGCTAGCTGCCCAGACCAGCAAATCCTGAACAGGACAAGGAAAAGATTCAGTCCTAATTGATGTAGACAACTCATGTCTGCAGCAGGCATGAGATAATTGAGCAGCAAGAAAGAAGCTGATGAGGAAAAACCAGAAGGACAAGCTCAAGGAATTTAAACCCTTCTGCCATTTATTTTACAAAAGTGAAATGGGGAAGGAGAAAGACAGAGATTGCAGCATGGGCTGGAAGAAAGAGATCTGAGGGTATTTGAAGCATTCCCTACTCAGAGAACTTAAACCAGAAGGAGAAAACAGGATTAGGTCCAGTTGGCCTATGGCCCTTTGGCAGCAGTGATTCAACTTTTGATCCCACTTTTTTTGGGGGGGGATGATGTTTTGCGTAGAGGACACCTCAGTCTCTTCTGTTGTTGAGGAAATCTTTTTTTTTTTCTGTTTCTGATGGACCACACCAAAGGATAGTCTGGATCTTGAAGTTTCAGAAGCTTTGACTTTTGGCAAGGTAGAAGATGGGGAGGAGGAAATATTTCTAAAGGAAGGTGATCATTCATTGCTTTAGCTACTTATTCATTCTTCTTCCATGGATGATGCCTTGAGAATTGTATTCCAAGCATTGTTAGGGCACCTTGATGCCTGATCATTTTTAATTGATCCAGGAGTGATGATGATGGTCGTTGGACATCAGGGGTCCTTGTTGCTCTATGAGCTTAGTTAATAATAATAATAATAATAATAATAATAATACTAATAATACTAATACTAATAATAATAATAATAATAATAATAATAATAATAATAATAATAATAATAATAATAATAATAATAATCTTGGAAGGGACCTTGGAGGTCATCCAGTCAAACCCCCTGCTCAGGCAGGAAACCCTATACCATTTCGGACAAATGGCTGTCCAGTCTCTTCTTAAAAACTTCCAGTGTTGGAGCATTCACAGCTTCTAGAGGCAGGTTGTTCCACTGGTTAATTGTTCTAACTGTCAGGAAGTTTCTCCTTAGTTCTAGGTTGCTTCTCTCCTTGATTAGTTTCCATCCGTTGCTTCTTGTCCTGCCTTCAGGTGCTTTGGAAAATAGCCTGACTCCCTCTTCTTTGTGGCAGCCCCTGAGATACTGGAACCCTGTTATCATGTCCCCCCTCGTCCTTCTCTTCACTAAACTAGACATACCCAATTCCAGCAGCCATTCCTTATATGCTTTAGCTTCCAGTCCCCTAATCATCTTTGTTGCTCTTCTCTGCACTCTTTCTAGAGTCTCAACTTCTTTTTTACATCGTGGTGACCAAAACTGGATGCAGTATTCCAAGTTTGACCTTACCAAGGCATTATAAAGTGGTATTAATACTTCGCGTGAACTTGATTCTATCCCTCTGTTAATGCAGCCTAGCACTGTGTTGGTCTTTTTGGCAGCTGCAGCACACAGCTGGCTCCTATTTAAGTGATGGTCCACTCAGCTGTTCTCTGAGCTTGGTTGCAGAAAGCACCAAGGACCTCTCCTTTATAGTTGGATTTATTCTTCTCAACTCTCTTTAGAGTGGTGAGGAAAGCCTTATGACAGCAGGGGCCAGGGAGGTATCTGGGACCCCATGTTTGGGGTCCACCCTGTTGCACAAATGTATCCCTTCTCTAACCCCTACTTCTTGTTCATGTATTCCTGGTGCAACCTTCATTTCACATTCTCCTCAATGATTTTTTTTCTGGAAAACAGAATTATATCTTATTTTCAAACTAATACATTTTGGGTTGAATCCGAAGATTGCTTCTTTGTACAAAAGGGTCCATCTTTAATCCTTCCCGCAGCTTCTGCTGGCAGTCGAGTTTTGATTTCCCAGCTCCTGCTTAATATTCCTCTCACTCAATGTACTTTTGCAACAATATCACTTTTCATCTTTGCCTAGACCTTGAAAGTGAGAGAGGAGGGTATATGCCTATTAAGTACGATTTTTTTTAAAAAAAATCTTGATGGAGTTCCTCCCTCCTCTCCAAAATAATTGCATTGTTATACTCATTCACATTCTCTTATAACTGTCAGGTGCTACTTTTTGGTATGTGGCACCAGGCAGGCATCAGATGTAATCAAGAGCTCTTTCTGCACAACCTAATTTCAGCTAATTTTGAAAATAAGCTGAACATAGGTCATTCCTTTATCTTCAAACCAGTCTAGGAGTCGTTGTGTGCTATATCATTTGTAAAATCCTATTAAAATAATATTCTTTTGGTCATTTTACTTTCAAGAGGGGGGAAATATCCTTCTATTAAAAAATGAAAAGGCCTAGGAAAGCATGCAACCACACCTGGCGTTGTTAACTGATATGTTTACTAATACAATAAAGACCTGCCTGAATTTTTTTAATTTGAAAATAGGCCACTTTTTTTTCCCCAAAAGCATCTTTTCCCTTCAATTTTGCACCGAGAGAGAAGATAGTCAGGCAAAGCCAGATGCAACTGCTTTAAAGGGTTCCCAAGAGATGTCCCATATCTACTTATGTCAGGGGTGTCAAAGTGGTGGCCCTGGGCCAGATGTGTCACGTGCAGGCCACGCCCACCCCAGCTCCGCAAAGGTGAAAAAAAGTCACTCTACATCATGTGACACGATCGAATTTGGCACCCATGATTTACTTGCACTCCAAATCACATTTTCCCCTTCAAATGTAGATCTCTGCACAGCCGTAACTAAGAACAACTGAGTCATCCACCTTGACCAGTGGTGGCGTATCTATGGCACGCGTGCCAAAGACGGCACGCAGAGCCCTCTCTGTGGGTACATGCGCCTTGCCCCAGCCCTGGCTCCCCCCTGACCCCCTCCTCACCAGCAGCCCCCCAGAGGAGAGTCACCCCTGGGTACAGGCTGTGTGGAGTATTGCAGCCAAGGACATAACAGCCAGGTAATGGGAACAAGACTCCAGCCTTGCGCCCCGTGGCGCGCAGATGCTGCTGCGGGTGGAGGGCGTGGCTTCCATGACACTGCAGGGTCACCTGGGCAATCTGCAGCAGGCCATGGATGTGGGTGGGACAGGGGTGGGGTTTTTTTTTGAGCACTCGGTGTCTAAAAGATTCTCCATCTGTCACCTAGACTCACATTAGTGCAAGCTGAGGTTGCTTCTGTTGCACTGGCTTTTGAATCACAGTGGCACCACAAGTTTTTTCCTCTTATCTACGAAGATAAGAGTTTATGGCATAGCTATAACTGAAATAGATTTCTAGCTCACATTATATATATCACATTTTAGCACACTCCCACTTACCCTATTTGTGAAACATGGGTGATTGATGTCATATTAGGAATGCACAATCATTAATTTATGGTATATTTGGAACTGTTTCAAGTAAGACCATTTCTTCAATGTTTTTTTTCCGGTTGCAGATGGTCGTTTCTCAAATTGTTCTGGTGCTTTCCATTCCTTTCAATGCTGTGTTGGTTCAGATATATTACTTATTCACAGTTCTCTGGAGGAAATTTGTTATTGAAACAAGTTTGACAGCTCGCATGTCCTAACAGATTAACTCTGCGTTTTCAACATCATGAGTCTTTCAAACAGGAAGAAGACAAGTCAATTTTGCCCTCCCAGGCCCATCTTGGTTTCTCTCTCTCAGAAACCTCGACTTTTGCTGGCTTAATAATAACCATTTTTAAAAAGGGGAAATATTGGCTTCACTTCCAGCAAAAAAATGTTTTTTAAGACTCAACTTTCAGCTTGGCATTAACTGCAGCTGCAAGGAGAGCACTGGCTCATGAGGTTAGGACCACTGAGCTGAAGATTGGCAGGCTTGCATTCTAGACCTGGTTACTACAGGATGGGGCAAGTTCCCATCACACCCTCCAGCTCCTGTGGGTGAGCATGAATAGGTAGATAGGTACCACTTTGGTAGGCAACGTAACGGGGACATGAAACGGGCCCTCAACTGGGCATCCTCCAGGCAACAGTGATGACACCATTCAAAACTCTCAACCTGGAAGCACGTCAGTGCTCCTGACATGACTGTAGTAGTAGTAGTAGTAGTAGTAGTAGTAGTAGTAGTAGTAGTAGTAGTAACCTCAGCTCAGTCAGCAGCAAATAGAAGATAAGCGAGAAGCTCTCCATAGTATACAAATCTTTACCTTCTGGTAAACCGGCCTCCGCAATTTAAGACCTTTATGATATGCTGAATTAAATCCCACCTCTCCTTCCAGCAGAAACCAAGGGGCACCAAGTGGAAAAATGGATTTATAAAACGTTCTACTGTTCTAGAAAACTTCTTGGCCAGTAGCACAATCCTTTGCATCTTGTCCATGGGTTGGATCTGCTTCATTTGTAAAAAAAATATTGCATGTATGTTCCAGATTTCATAGACACAACTTTGCCCCGCAAATGCTGTTGGATGGATCAATAGAGGAAAAAAAGCCACTGTTTTTATTAACCTTTAATTATCATACTATTTTGACTGGAGCTGCCTCTGTTGTTAGAGCTGTCATATGCACATATCTTTTTTATTCTTCCACAGTGCCAAGAATGGCTCTGATTCAATTTATCGGTTTATTCTTAATAGATAACAACTTGCTAAAAGTTGATCATATTAGAACAGGTTCTCGGTTGCAAAAAAAAAAAAAAGAAGAAGAAGAAGAAGAACAGCTACCTAATCAAAAGTAGACACCCTTTGAGTCAACCTTCATATTGAACTGAAGTCAATATGAAGTCCACTAATAGCATAGGAAGTGGTCAAACACAGTGGCCAATCACAACAACAGTACCTTAGTTTGAAACCAGCTTTCTTATTGATTGTGTCCCTGTTCACAAAAGACACTTAACTTGGATGCAGTGTCATTTGAATATCCTAACCCAGTGATGGCAAACCTTTTAGAGACCAAGTGCCCAAACTGCAACCCAAAACCCACTTATGCATTGTCGGGTGCGGGTGGGCATGGCTGTGATGGTAAAGGCAGACTGGGTGGGACTAAAAAGTTCAATCAATCTATTCCAATGTTTCAAGATCTTTTTTTCTTTCCCACGAGAAGTTGAAATTGACAGATTGATTGAACCTTTTTTTTTTTTTTTGTACACGGAGGTGGAGGCCTAAAGCAAAAAGGTTTTATAAAACCCAGCTGAAGGCCTAGGACTGGGGCAACAGTGCACGTGCCCACCGAGAGGGCTCTGAGTGCCACCTCTGGCACCCGTCCTAACCCAATTAATTGACTCTTCCAGGATAACAATTAAACTTTGGCTGGTGAGGGTGGGTGGGTATCAAGTATTTTTTTTCCCCACTGAATTAATTGTATCATGAAAATATGCTGTTTTTCTTTCTGCCTCCTGCATTCAATTGAACAGTTTGGCAGGAATATTCTGAAGTATGAAAACGGGAGAACGTAACATTTATAGTCTAAGTATTCGGCCTATCTGAATTTCACTCCAGATTTAAGGCTTCTGCGTTTGTTCTGCATTAATGCCCTACTCTTTGATTATTGTAACTTAACATTGAATGTATTTATTTATTATGGTAGATTCATATCCTCCTTCTCTCCCTGGACATCAAAGCCCATCTCACCCTAAGAATTGCAAATTAAAACATAACGTGGATAAGAACATGTTTACAAATGCATGTGTGAAAGCCCAGTTGCCATTTTGCATCTGTGTAAATTACAGATAGTCCCTTGACTTACAATCTTTTGTTTAATGACCAGTTCAAGTTACAACAGCACTGAAAAAAAATAACTTGCAGTTACTATCTTCATAGCATCAGTTACAGTATCCTCACAGTTATGTAATCAGATTTGGGCACTTAGCAACCAGCATGTCTTTACAATGGTTCCAGCATGAGACATGGTGGCACAATGGTCAGAATGCAATATGGCAGGCTACTTCGATTTTCACCCGCTCAAGTTTTACTTAGCCTTCCATTTCTGTCCAGTTTCTGGCATGCCATGGTCTGGTGCCATTCCACGGACCCCCATTCTAGTGTCATGTGAATGTCTTTTGAAACCTTCACAGCCAGCTTCTGATAATCAAAGTCAATAGAAGAAGTCAGATTCACTTAACAACTTGATGATTCACTTAACCATGGCAAAAAAAGTCATAAAATCAGGTGCAACTCATTAATTTGGCCCTGCTTCGCAATGAAAATTCTGGTAGCCATTGTCATAAAACAAGGACTATCTATCTATCTATCTATCTATCTATCTATCTATCTATCTATCTATCTATCTATCTATCTATCTATCTATCTATCTATCTATCTATCTATCTATCTATCTATCTATCTATCTATCTATCTAACTATCTATCCAGTGCTTTTTTTCTAAAAAAAAAAAAAAAAAAAAGGTGCCGGAACTCACACATGTGATACAACCCACCTTGTCTACCCTATAAGGTTCCATCCAAAAAGATGCTGGAACTCCATTCTGGGCGTTCTATGAGAAAAAAAGCCATCTATCTATCTATCTATCTATCTATCTATCTATCTATCTATCTATCTATCTATCTATCTATCTATCTATCTATCTATCTATCATCTATCTATCTATCTATCTATCTATCTATCTATCTATCTATCTATCTATCTATCTATCTATCTATCTATCCATCCATCCATCCACCCACCCACCTACCTACCTACCTATCTCTGTCTCCATCTCCGTCTCCATCTCCGTCTCCGTCTCCGTCTCTGTCTCCATCTCCATCTATATATATTCGGGGGAATTCAATACTTTTACTATAGGGGTTGTGCTTGGGATTTAGTCAGAGCTGATTTTGGTTTTATACGTGCTGGACTTATGTACTCAATAAAGTTTTTCATTCAGAGGTCGGATTGTCTCAAAGGTGTTTGCTTGGTTGGGTTCATCACTGGGAACCTTGACTTTGGCATTCTGATATATTTCCCATTTATTTTCTATTGATTCAACTTTCCACCAGTACTACTGCATCTGTGAACCATTTTTTCTCCTTTTTTTTTAGTCATAGTGAATAATGTCTGGTATCATCTGTTAGGTGCCTGTCGGTCAAGATTTTAGAACTTAATATGATCCTATGTTTAATGCTGACTGCTTTAATATTGGAAAAGCGTACTGAATTTCTACCTCAGGTTACTGAACTTCTACCTCTTTTCCTAAAATTTTTACAAGTCCAACAGCTTTGGTGATGACAATAAAGTCATACTTTTTACATGCATTCCAGCAACGGATTTCTGCAACGTTTTCACGGCATCACCTATGAGCAGTCTGGACAATTTTGTTTATAGCTCACTAATCAAATGATCCATAGTTTCATCTTTGCTCTTACACAGTCAATATTTGCTAACATTTTGAAATATGCTTGGGTTCTAAAATATGCCTGGTTTGGATGTTGTTGATTTGCATAGCCAGTTCTTGAACTGTCTTGATAGTGTCTTCGTTTTATTTTATTTTTTTAGTATTCCAGTTTTTGGCTACTTTTCAGTCAGTTTTGATTTGTTTGTTGTGTAAGATCATGGATATATCAACCACAAAGACATTTAGATTTTCAGGCATTAATTCAGCCTTCAGTCACTTCCTGTTTTGAAATCTCCTTCTATTTCTGTTATCTCCAACATTTAACCTTTATTAATTTCCACCAGTACAAATGCTTTCCTATACCTGATATAATCACTAAACTATTTCTTCTTTCAGTGTTTGATTTATTGGGAATAATCCCTTCAACCTTTACTTCTGACAAACAGAGCTTGTCAGCATCTCTTTGGTGGGAAATATGCTTCATGGTCATTAATTTTCTTGTTTTGTTATCAAACATGTCTAATTCAGGTAATATCCAATCAAGTATAAGTACAGTATATCTAATAATTAACATAGCCCAAATGGTTTTGGCTTAATTACGTTCCCTGCACTTAATTTTGTTTTTGTTTATTGATTTGGATCTGTTTTATATAGAGCTAGCATTTATATAGTCAGTTAGAAGCTTTAATTAATCTTACTTGTATCTTTCTTCTGGTACCATGGTCTTATGGTGCTTTTATTCATCAGCTTAAATCCATCTTCATCAACAATATTGCTGACTTTAATTGCCAAAGATGCCCTTTCAATTGCTTCCATGTATCTTCACTGATTAATAGAATATGAAGATTTGATGCATTTTAAGCCAAATAACAGAGTTGGAAGGGACTGTGGAGGTCTTCTAGTCCAACCCCCTGAGCAATCTGTCCAATCTCTTCTTGAAAACCTCCAGTTTTGGAGCCCTCACAATTTCTGGAGGCAAGTCATTCCACTGATAAAGTATTTTAACTGTCTGGAAAATGACTTTATTACCTGGAATGCATGGATAATGTTCAGTAATGATTCAAAGTGGTGCTCTTGATTTTGCAAAAGATTTTAGGTCATTCAGGTAAAGCAATTTGATTATTTTTGGACATTGCTTTGAGAGCTAAGAAGTAGCCACATTTGCCTGCTGCTACTACTACTACTACTACTACTACTACTACTACTAATAATAATAATAATAATAATAATAATAATATGTTGGAAGGGACCTTGGAGGTCATCAAGTCCAACCCCCTGCTCAGGCAGGAAACCCTATACCATTTCAGACAAATGACTGTCCAGTCTCTTCTTAAAGACTTCCAGTGTTGGAGCATTCACCGCTTCTGGAGGCAGGTTGTAGAACAGAATAGAATAGATTCTATTCCACAACCTGCAGGGGGGTAGCAGGGGGTTGGACTCTCCAAGGTCCCTTCCAACATTATGATGATGATGATGATGATGATGATGATGATGATGATGATGAATAGAACAGAATAGAATAGAGTAGAGTAGAATTACTGTATAGAATAGAATAGAATAGAATAGAATAGAATAGAATAGAATAGAATAGAATAGAATAGAATAGAATAGAATAGAATAGAATAGAATAGAATAGAATAGAATATAGAAAAGCTATAGAAAAGCTATAGAATAGAATAGAATAGAATAGAATAGAACAGAACAGAACAGAACAGAACAGAATAGAATAGAATAGAATAGAACAGAACAGAACAGAACAGAACAGAACAGAACAGAACAGAACAGAACAGAACAGAACAGAACAGAACAGAACAGAATAGAATAGAATAGAACAGAATAGAATAGAATAGAACAGAACAGAACAGAACAGAACAGAACAGAACAGAATAGAATAGAATAGAACAGAACAGAATAGAATAGAACAGAACAGAACAGAACAGAACAGAACAGAACAGAACAGAATAGAATAGAACAGAACAGAACAGAACAGAACAGAACAGAACAGAACAGAACAGAATAGAATAGAATAGAATAGAATAGAATAGAATAGAATATAGAAAAGCTATAGAAAAGCTATAGAATAGAATAGAACAGAACAGAACAGAACAGAACAGAACAGAACAGAACAGAACAGAACAGAACAGAACAGAACAGAATAGAATAGAATAGAATATAGAAAAGCTATAGAAAAGCTATAGAATAGAACAGAACAGAACAGAACAGAACAGAACAGAACAGAACAGAACAGAACAGAACAGAACAGAACAGAACAGAACAGAACAGAACAGAACAGAACAGAACAGAACAGAATAGAATAGAATATAGAAAAGCTATAGAAAAGCTATAGAATAGAATAGAACAGAACAGAACAGAACAGAACAGAACAGAACAGAACAGAACAGAACAGAACAGAACAGAACAGAACAGAACAGAACAGAATAGAATAGAATAGAATAGATCTGGAAGGGATCTTAGAGGTCTTCTAGTCCAGCCCCCTGCTCAAGCAGGAGAACCTATACCAGTGGTTTTTAACCTGGGCGATATTGCCCGCCAGGGGGCTATTTCATTTTTCAGGAGGGCGATGGAACAAAAGGGTGATGTGGGTGCGAAGGAACGAAAAGGGGGCGATATGGGGGCGATGGAGCGAGAAGTTTTGGGGACACTTTGGAGACTTTTTCATACAGTGAGTCGCTGTATCTCTGTCGCACAAAAACGTCAGATTGCTCACTATTAGTGGATTGAATTGTGTTTTCACATGTTCCTCCAGCTAGCTTCAGTACAGAATGCCGTACATGTGTGAATATGCATCGTTTATCTTCATGTGTGTTGCGCAGCAGTCTCTACCCTTTATATATTTCTTTTTGCATCTTAAATTTCATTTGTAATTCAGTCATTAAATGTTATTGTTTTTCTTTTCAGAGTTTCATTCCAAACAGCATTAACCATGCGAACTCTCAAGCTTCCTCCTTCCATTATGTATTCAAGATGGACAATATTTAATATTTATTGCTACGTACTGTATATGTAGGGATGTGGGTCTATACATATGTTGTTCATAGTATGTTTAGGTGTGGGTCATGTGTGTGTTTCACTTTGAGAGCGGGCAACTAAATTTCATCTTTGATGTGTGCCATTGTGCCCACAGTATAAAAATGACATAAGAACATAAGAAGAGCCATGCTGAATCAGGCCAAAGCCCATCGAGTCCAGCATTCTGTGTCACACAGTGGCCCACCAATTGTACATGGGGATCTTGAGCAGAAAGAGAAGGCAAAACCCTCCCTTTCCCTTGACCCCCAACAAATGGTACTCAAGGGAATCCTGCCTGCCTCAACCAACATAGAGGCGGCACATGGACATCCGTTTTAATACACTTGGCATCCATGAATCTATCTAGCCCTGCCTTGAAGCTGTCAAGGCTGACAGCTGTCACGACCCCTTCAGGAAGTGAATTCCATAAATCAACGACCCTCTGGGTGAAGAAATATTTCCCTTTATTTGTCCTCACTTTCTTAGCTATGAGCTTTAGGGAGTGCCCCCTTGTCCTGGTATTGTGTGATAGAGAAAAGAATTTTTCTCTATCCACCTTTTCTATCCCATGCATGATTTTATACACTTCGATCAAGTCACCCCTTAAACGCCATCTTTCAAGGCTGAAGAGACCAAGGCGTTGCAATCTGGTTTCATAAGGGAGGCACTCCATTTCCTTGATCATTCTTGTTGCCCTTTTTTGCACCTTTTCCAGTTCCATTAAATATAAAGGTTATCTTATCTTATCTTATCATTACATTTAAGTGTCTTGAATAAATAAGATAATAATGAAATACATGTATCACGAAATTTGGGAATAAAGTGACGGGTGGCACCGAAATTTTTCAAACAGTTGAGATATGGGGAAAAAGACTGGAAATAAATTATTTGCATCGGTATGTCCTGATGACAATTTTAAAGAAAACAAAAAAAGTGTTTGCATAAATTGAAAAATTATTTCCTATGTTGTGACTGAGAGTTTATGTTGGGGGAGGGGGCCATGACAACTTCCTCATTGGCTCAAGGGGGCAATTCCTTCAAAAAGGTTAAGAACCACTGACCTATACCCTCTCAGACAGATTAATGATTTCAACTTAAATTAGCCGTATTAGAAACGGTTTCGGAACTGCCTTCCATTCTTCCCTGATTATGATTTGCAAAAGTGAATGGAAGTGAGTTGCTAGCTTGAAATGTAGGTTTGTGAGCTGTTTGATCTCTTTAATTTCTTATCCAGTTACTGACCAAGCCCACTCGTGTCCAGCTACTAGGCCCAAATTCACACAAGTGTTGCCACTTCATGAGACCTTTTTAAATAATCAGAGCTTCTAAAGTATAATTTTAGGAGTCACACTGGATATCTAACCATATCTTAGCAGATCCTGCTCTTGCATGAAATGTCACACATTTTGATCGGATTTTCTTGAATCAATTGAAAACGGACTGTCATTTTTTTCTCAAAAACAAAAAAGAGAGAAAAGTATAAAGCCATTGCTTGCACTAGCCAGATCTGACCCCATTGAACTTTGTTTATGTAAGGTCAATTAGCTAAAAAAAAATGTATGTGTATCCATAGACCAAGTCATTTAGAAGCAGATGACACATTTGTAAATGAATAATAATGATAAGTTGGGTCCTGACTAAGGGACAGCCTTTGATCTTGGAAGCAGCCCTGTTCCACCTGTGTCCTAAATACCCCATTGCTGACACTCACAAAGGTAGAGATATACACTTGAGAGGATGTACATCCATTTCACTGACATGCGTAAATGTTCTTATGTAAAAGCACTAGCATCTAGCAAGCATTTCCTTTAGATTCCTTTAACAGTTTCAAAGAAATCATAAAACGATAGCATGAATAAAATGTTGTTTTTTCTCCTTATGTTATTCTTTTTTTCCCCTTCCCACAAATAGAGACAAAAGTTTCCTAGCAAAAACAAGATTTGAGTTGAGAGACGAAGGTTGATAGTAAAAATAGCGCAGGGAGATTTTTCTAGCTCTTCTGTCTTGTTTTCCACCTCTTTCCTTTTCAAATATAAATTGGACATAAAGAAAAATAAAGAGAGAGAGAGAAAGAGAGAGAGATAGAGAGTGCATCAGCTCACAAGTATTTATTCTTTCAGCTAATTCTGCAGCATTGTAAAACAAAGTGGAAACTGCTGGCTAGAGAGAAATAAAGAGTGTTGGCATAGCAGAACTCGATTAGAAAGTGTGATTTGATTATCTCTAGCTTATTTGCATCACAGTCCTGGTTCAGTCACTTGTACCTGACTGGAATATATTTACTGCAGCTCAAGTACACATCCACCATTTTCATCAGGAAGTTTGTCATGGATCTCTTCCCCTGTCTGTCTTCTTCTTCTTCTTGTGCCATATCTGTTATCGGACATTGGTGATCATGTTAGCGATCCTGTTTTTATCAGCAGCCGCACGGAAAAGTGCTGCTGAGTTTTGTCCAAACCAGTCTCTTAGATTTTGAAGCCACCATGTTCTTTTTCTGTCTGGATCTCGTTTGCCTTCAATCTTTCCCTGGAGGATTAAATGGAGTATGCCGTATTTTTCTGGGTGTCGCATCACATGTCCGAAATATTCTAATTGTCATTTTTTAATTGTTTTGATGATTTCCCTTGGCTTTCCCAGGCAGCTTATCACCTCCTCATTTCTGATCTTGTCAACCCAGCTTATAGGTAACAGCCGCCTGTCAATCCACATTTCAAATGCTTCTAGTCTCTTCAGGTGGCCTTCTGTCAGAGACCAACTCTCTACTCCATAGAGCAGGATAGGAAAAACATAGCATCTGACAAGCCTGATTTTCAGTCTTTAGGCTTATGTCGTGACTGCAGAAGACCTTTTTCATTTTGAAGAATGCTGTTCCAGCTTTCTCTATCCTTGTCTTTACTTCAGTTTTCATGTCCCAGCTTTCATGTAAATTAGAACAGAGGTGCGTGATCTTTCAACTTTTTCTGGTGCCTGTCTGTCTACCTTTGTGAAATAAACACATGTCTATCGCCCATACATGCTTCTTTCTGGAACTCTGGATGGTTGTGCAAATGTGTTTGTGAGATATTTGTTTTATATCCAGTCTTATTGCTGAACAGCTTCAGGAGTTCTGCAAAACGTTGAGGTGGGTCATCAGGGCGATAAATCATCCAGTAGTATATGTATGTTGAAAAGGGGACTTGATGAACAATGCAATCTCATTTGGTCTGACAGGAGAAGCCCCAATCAACCAGTTCTTCACAGTTTTAAATGTCACACACACACAAAATCAAAATGTAGTTGTAATTTTTTACTGTCTGTAGACTTCACGAAAGACCCTTTTCTGTAGATATGTGGATGGATGTGTTGAAAGAAAAATCTTCATCAGGGTCCAGTTCAAGCCGGGAACGAACAAAATGAAGACTGCTTTAGAAAAAAGGTTGTAGTTATTGAAGTGGAGATCCAGACAGAGAGATGGCTCTGGGAAAGCTGAACACATGTAGCAGGGAGTGCTGGTTTTTATACCTACTTTGGGCTTTGCATTTGGAGTTCTTCCTGTTTGAGGCTTTGTATTTCCTATGTCATGTACTTTGACCTGCCTTTTTGGAATTGGTGGGTTAATCCTATTATGTCCCAAATATCATATCCTGCTTCTCTGGGGCTGTGGCTGATGGCTAATTCCTGTGTTGGATTTCTTGGGTTAGGGGTTGCTGGTTCTGACAGCTAACAGATTTCAAAAGATCCTGTCTTGAGTGGGCTTCTCCCTGGTGGTATTTGTTCATGAATGGGTTGAATGGGATTATCAAATCTGCATTTCTAACAGGTGGTTTCCTGAGTTTCCACTAGAGATATTAAGAAAATCTGGGCTTTGCTTTTCTGCCTTTAAGATTCTTTGGGGAAATATAATATTCTGCTTTTTAATATTCTCCAAATATTTCTTTCTCTGGAGGGAGGTGCTGTCCTGCTGTCCTCCTACAGATGGATGGATGGATGGATGAAGTTACAAGGGATTCTGGCTGAGGAATTCTGGGAGTTGAAGTCTACAAGTCTTAAAGTTGTTAAACTTGGAGAGCCGTGGCGTACCTGGTATAAACAAACAATATGGTTTGAATATGTTTCCCATATTCAAAAACCACAAACAGAACTGGTATGCACAGCCATTAAGGATATTCATCCAAAAACTATTTGAACCCTTTAGTTCTGGAATTTAAAAAGAATAGAATTGTTAGTGTGAGTAGTGATTTCAAAGTTACTTTTAGTCAACTATTGTAAACTAAGCAATGCTCCTTGCCTTCAGTGGAGGATATTTATGTTATTTCCACAGACATAAAATGGAGGATGATACCAAGTTTTTTTTCCCATAAATACAAACAAGAGATTATATTTTAATATCAGACTTTTCTGGAGAGAAGCATCTGTGGCATTGCTTTGGCAATAAGCCATGAACAAAGTGCTATCAAGTTGTCCAGGTGCCCAGGGCTAGTTGGATGACATTATAGTGACTGCGGCACACGGTTGGGGTGCATTTGTAAATCCTCAAGGCAACATCCCAGAGATTGTTGGGTCATGACCACAACGAGTGTAGGTTCACTAAACTTAGCATCACATATTACACTGTTGATGAAAAAAAAAAGTACAGAGAACTTGTCAGTCACAAAGTATTTATTTATTTATTTATTTATTTATTTATTTATTTATTTATTTATTTATTTATTTATTTATTTATTTATTTATTAGATTTGTATGCCGCCCCTCTCCCAGGACTCGGGGCAGCTCACAACAAGAACATAGACATAGATAAAAATCAATAACAATAATTACATCCAATTAAAAAATCGACACATACAACAAGCAAACACAATCAAATAAACACTCAGCAATGGAAGGCGATTCCTCGGCCTGGGGGCAGAACAAAGTTCATACCCCCCAAGCCTGTCGGCATAAATGGGTTTTTAAAGGTTTACGGAAAGCTAGGAGGGAGGAAGCAGTACGTACCTCCGAGGGAAGCTGGTTCCAGAGGGCTGGGGCAGCAACGGAGAAGGGCCTTGCCCTAGGCCCCGCCAGATGACATTGTCTAATAGACGGGACCCGTAGGAGGCCAACCCTATGTGCCCTAACCAGTCGCTGGGATTTATGAGGCTGAAGACGGTCCCGTAAGTATCCTGGTCCATTGCCATAAAGGGCTTTATAGGTCATAACCAACACTTTGAATTGTGTTCAGAGACCAATTGGAAGCCAGTGCAGCTCGCGAAGGGCCGGAGTGATATGGGCATGTCTAGGAAGACCCAAGACAGCTCGCGCGGCCCCATTCTGGACAACCTGCAGTCTCCGGACATTCTTCAAAGGTTGCCCCATGTAGAGAGCATTACAATAGTCGAATCTCGAGGTGACAAGTGCATGGGTGACAGTGAGGAGTGACTCCCGATCCAAATAGGGTCGCAACTGGCACACCAGGTGAACCTGGGCGAATGCTCATCTCGCCACAGCCGAAAAATGATGTTCCAGGCTTAGCTGTGGATCGAGGAGGACACCCAAGTTGCTTCAAAGTCAGAGCTATAATCCTTTTTTTTAGTTCTGAATTATATTTAACTATCTTATATACTTTACTACAAGCAGAGGGGACACTACAACAGAGAAAACAGTGCCAACAAGTTTTAACACAAACAAGAGGGGAAAAAAGGTGACATCGTGTGTTTCCTGATGATTTGCAATTTGGCTGGGATAGGTTCATGCCACACACAGAGAATGAGTGATTTACAAATGCCAAGCAGGTAGAGTGTCCTCATCTGAAATGGGCAGCTCTCTAAATTTAGCCTTTTTGTCTGCACAATGTGTGTACCTTAAACAGATTCAGATGTTCCCCCGAGGAACTGAATCAGACTTATGAACATCCACACTGTAGCAACTAACTATAAATGGCCTGGCTAAAAGTTTTATCCAAAGCCTTGAGATGTTTTGCAAGTGACGTCTGGAGAAAACATCACCCTGAATTAAAGCCTTGCTCATTTTCAACCTGTACGTAATGCCAAACCAAACTTCAAACCGTGTTCTCTGTTCAACGCTGGACCTTCTCATATCTAGACTTTGAAAGGGAAGCAGCTTGCAATGTGCTCTCCGGATTCCTGTTTGTAGTGACAGATGTTATCCCATTATCACCACAGTGCCTAGATTTGTAAATATATTAGAGGTTCCATCTTGGCGGGGAACATGTCGTGTATTGGGTTATCGTTTTCAGAGATTTATTCAACTTGCTTATGTGCTTTAATTTTTGCAGATTCACTAGACTTAGCTCTTCTGGAAGCTCCAGATGAAAAAGCTAGTGTTGACCACAGTGCCTTTTGTTCAGTTGTTGTTGTTGTTGTTAGTTGCGAAGTCATGTCTGACCCATCGCGACCCCATGGACAACATTCCTCCAGGCCTTCCTGTCCTCTACCATCTTCTGGAGTCCATTTAAGCTCACACCTCCTGCTTCAGGGACTCCATCCAGCCACCTCATTCTCTGTCGTCCCCTTCTTCTCTTGCCCTCCATCTTTCCCAGCATTAGGCTCTTCTCCAGGGAGTCCTTCCTTCTCATTAGGTGGCCAAAGTCCTTGAGTTTCCACTTCAGGATCTGGCCTTCTAAAGAGCAGTCGGGGTGGATCTCCTCCAGGCCTTCCTGTCCTCTACCATCTTCTGGAGTCCATTTAAGCTCACACCTCCTGCTTCAGGGACTCCATCCAGCCACCTCATTCTCTGTCATTGTCCCCTTCTTCTCTTGCCCTCCATCTTTCCCAGCATTAGGCTCTGCTCCAGTGAGTCCTTCCTTCTCATTAGGTAAGTATTTGAGTTTTTTGTTCAGTAGAGGAGACAAAACAACTCTCCTAGCATCTTCTTCTAAGTATAAAGTCCATTTGTTGGCCAGTTAATGCTGTGCTTTAATCTCTTTTAAACCTTTCACCTCCGTCCATCCTATTCCCTAGTTTTACAATCTATGTGTCCATTAGTTGGTGGAGTAGTTGATTGTCCCCAGATGCCAGCTTGGATTCCAAACCTCCATTACCCAAATGCCCACTTATTTTTTAGGGTTTTAGCATCTTAGGCTGAAAATCAGGCAAAGAAATTCCAGACCTCTTGAATAAGTTCCCAATTCCCAATTAAAATGACAGTGGAAATAGCAGTAATCATCTAGGTAGTTTAATGGTTGTGAGTGACTTGAACTTTTGGCACAATAAAGGTCAAGAGATGTAAATGTTGTTTAGAATCAGTTTAAGAAAGAGCTTTGACTTGGACTTTGTTGATGATAATATCTGTTTTAAAGGCAGGAAAAATGCATTCATGTTTCATTCTAGTAGCAGTTTTAATTAATGCAGGATCCAAATTGTCTGTTTTGGTTATATTTAATTTGGCTTATTTTGAAATGCAGATTGAACACAGCGTGGCTTCCTTCCTTCCTTCCTTCCTTCCTTCCTTCCTTCCTTCCTTCCTTCCTTCCTTCCTTCCTTCCTTCCTTCTTTCCTTCCTTCCTTCTTTCCTTCCTTCCTTCCTTCCTTCCTGCCTTCCACAGTTTAAATTAATGTTGGGACATAAATAATTTGTTCAGGGTTATATTTAATTTAGCTAACTTTGAACTTCCCTCCCTCCCTCCTTCCTTCCTTCCTTCCTTCCTTCCTTCCTTCCTTCCTTCCTTCCTTCCTTCCTTCCTTCCTTCCTTCCTTCCTTCCTTCTTTCTTTCTTTCCTTGCACAGTTTTAATTAATGTTGGGACATAAATAGTTGGTTCAGGGTTATATTTAATTTAACTAACTTTGAACTTCCCTCCCTCCCTCCCTCCTTCCTTCCTTCCTTCCTTCCTTCCTTCCTTCCTTCCTTCCTTCCTTCCTTCCTTCCTTCCTTCCTTCCTTCCTTCCTTCCACAGTTTTAATTAATGTTGAGACATAAATAGTTGGTTCAGGCTTATCTTTAATTTAGCTAACTTTGAACTTCCTTCCTTCCCTCCCTCCCTTCCTCCCCCCCCATCTCACTACACCCTCCAATAAAAAAATGTTTGTTTTTTTTAAGAAAAAGAAGAAGAGGTCTCCACATCTACTGCAGGACACTTCTCTCTCTCTCTCTCTCTCTCTCTCTCTCTCTCTCTCTCTCTCTCTCTCTCTCTCTCTCTCTCTCTCTCTCTCTCTCTCTCTCTCTCTCTCTCTCTCTCTCTCTCTCTCTATCTATCTATCTATATATATATATATATATATATATATATATATATATATATATATATATATATATATATATATATATATTTCTCTATCTCTATCTCTATCTCTCTATCTCTATCTCTATCTATCTATATCTCCATCTATTGAGAGAATCAAATTATGACTCTTCTACTTCCATTTCTCTGATGTGCTCAGAAAAGAATAAAGCATATTATCATTCTTTTGGTCCAGTTTTCCAACTGCTCTCTGAATGGGCCATAGATAACATGGATTAAAAATCAGTCGGGCCTGAAATCTTCTTCTCTCTTTTTTTCCCTCTTCATCGTCTCCAAATATTGTCAGCATCCTCCTGTTTTCATTATACCAGTGTAAAGCCAACAATCTCCTGTTTTCATTAGACTATTGTCATGCTAGATTCCTACTGTTCTCATTAGTGCAGCCCTCCATAATGGCAGCCACCTCATGTTTCCATTATAACTTAGCTGTATGATGCCAGCTGCTGCCTGTTTGCCATGACATAATAATAATAATAATAATAATAATAATAATAATAATAATAATAATAATAATAATAATAATAATAATAATAATAATAATAATAATAATAATAAAGTTGAAAGGGACCTTAGAGGTCATCTAGTCCAACCCCCTGTTCAGGCAGAAAACCCTATACCATTTCAGACAAATGGCTGTCCAGTCTCTTCTTAAAAACTTCCAGTGTTGTAGCATTTACCACTTCTGGAGGCAGGTTGTCCCACTGCTTAATTGTTCTCACTGTCAGGAAGTTTCTCCTTAGTTCTAGGTTGCTTCTCTCCTTGGTTAGTTTCCATCCGTTGCTTCTTGTCCTGCCTTCAGCTGCTTTGGAGAATAGCTTAAGTCCCTCTTCTTTGGGGCAGCCCCTGAGATATTGGAAGTCTGCTATCATGTCCCCCCTCGTCCTTCTCTTCATTAAACTAGACATCCCCAATTCCAGCCACCGTTCCTTATATGTTTTAGCCTCCAGTCCCCTAATCATCTTTGTTGCTCTTCTCTGTACTCTTTCTAGAGTCTCAACATCTTTTTTACATCGTGGTGACCAAAACTGGATGCAGGATTCCAAGTGTGGCCTTACCCAGGCCTTGTAAAGTGATCTTGCTTCTATCCCTCTGTTAATGCAGCCTGGCACTGTGTTGGCTTTTTTGACCACAGGCCATCATGAAAATAAGGGAAGGGGTTATATGTTTGGTGGGAGCAATGGGGAATAGCCCTCGCAAGGCTGTGCAAAGGACGCTCCGCTCTTCCCCAAAAGTTTGTTTGCTGAAAGTTCACTCAATATTTCTTATCCTCGTCCCGACTTCTCACCTGTCCCAATCACAGGTAGGCTTTGACTTAGGAGCACAGCCGAGGCCAACATTTCTGTGGTTCAGTGAGACATTTGTTCTCGCCGCAAAAGTCGTTAAGTGTAATCGCTGCAGCTGTTAAGTTTGTAACACCATTGTTCAATGAATCGGGATTTCCCCTCCCCCCCAATTGATTTTGCTTGTCAAAAGGTTGCAAAAGTGGATCATGTGGCCGTGGGATACAGCAGCGGTCATAAGTATGAATCAGTTGCCAAGCCTCTGAATTTTGGTCAAGTGACCGTGGGGATAGCACAAAGGTTGTAAGTTCGCTCCCTGGTATTCAGGATGCTGCTTATAAGCGCTTATATGTGCTTAGAGTTCAAAGCGTTGTTAGAGACCCCACACACCCACTTCACAGTCTGTTTCTGTTGCTCCCCTCTGAGAGGAGGTTTCGAAGTATTTATAGCAGGACTACCCGATTCTATAAGAGCTTTCTTCCCTATGCCATATAACTGGTAAACTCACAGGATTCGTTTTTCTCGCCGTGTACATGTATACATAACCCAAACTACACTGTTGTTTCTTTGTGTCATATAATATATGTGGGTATATGCATAATTCTGTACTTATTTATTTATTGTCACATTTATGTAGTGACGCATGTATGTAGTGTATGTGGGTGGTGACCCTTTGACAAGTGTATGCACGAAATTTCATTTTAATGTATGCTGATTAGTGTACATTCAAGGTGGTAACAAAGTTATTATTCTATTCTATTCTTCATCTCTTCTCTTCTATTCTATTCTTCATTTCTTCTCTTCTATTCATTTCTTCTCTTCTGTTCTCTTCTTCATCTCTTCTCTTCTCTTCTCTTCATCTCTTCTCTTCTCTTCTCTTCTTAATTTCTTGTTTTCTCTTCTCTTCTTAATTTCTTGTTTTCTCTTCTCTTCTCTTCTCTTCTCTTCTCTTCTCTTCTCTTCTCTTCTCTTCTCTTCTCTTCTCTTCTCTTCTCTTCTCTTCTCTTCTCTTCTCTTCTCTTCTCTTCTCTTCTCCTAAGTGTTAAAAACGGTCATAAGTCACTTTTTAAAGTGCCATCATAACTTAGAACGGTCACTGAATGAACTGTTGTAAGTCGAGGATGGTCTGTATTGTGAAGCTTATAAGTGTCGTCCATGTAAAAAAATCCAACCTGTTTTTGTTTTGTTTTTTGCACGCTTTGGCAGACCATGTCATTATTTCAGCTTTCAAAAAAGAAGAGGAAGCAAAGAAATTTCTAGACATCTGTTGTTATGGATACTCTTCTCCCTTCCTTTAGCACTGAACTAACTTCCTGAGCTATTTGCCTGAAAACGACCCTAAGATGGTTTGAAACATCATAGGTTGGCATTAGTAAAAAGTTTTTAAACATATGAAATGTGATGGGGTGACATGAGAGCAGTCTTC
This sequence comes from Bothrops alternatus, assembly GCA_034064705.1. NCBI lineage: Eukaryota > Metazoa > Chordata > Lepidosauria > Squamata > Viperidae > Bothrops > Bothrops alternatus. Next base: position 135,713 of record JARGCV010000811.1, on the reverse strand, counting down.
CAATATCTCAGGGGCTGCCACAAAGAAGAGGGAGTCAAGTTATTCTCCAAAGCAGGACAAGAAGTAGGACAAGAAAAAATAGATGGAAACTGATCAAGGACAGAAGCAACCTAGAACTAAGGAGGTCACCATGATGTAAAAAAATGTTGAGACTCTAGAAAGAGTACAGAGAAGAGCAACAAAGATGATCAGGGGACTGGAGGCTAAAACATATGAAGAACGGTTGCTGGAATTGGGTATGTCTAGTTTAATGAAGAGAAGGACGAGGGGGGACATGATAGCAGTCTTCCAATATCTCAGGGGCTGCCACAAAGAAGAGGGAGTCAAGCTATTCTCCAAAGCGCCTGAAGGCAGGACAAGAAGCAACAGATGGAAACTAACCAAGGAGAGAAGCAACCTGGAACTAAGGAGAAACTTCCTGACAGTGAGAACAATTAAGCAGTGGAACAACCTGCCTCCAGAAGTGGTGAATGCTACAACACTGGAAGTTTTAAAGAAGAGACTGGACAGCCATTTGTCTGAAATGCTATAGGGTTTCCTGCCTGAGCAGGGGGTTGGACTAGATGACCCCCAAGGTCCCTTCCAACTTTGCTGCTCTTGTAACTTAAGGCTTCCTGTCTTTCTAATGATAGATCATCTCACTCTCCTCTTTTTCCTGTCCTCTGTGCCTGTTCTTTCTTCCTCTTCCTTCTCCTCCTCCCAATGTCTTTTATTTCACCCCCCTCTATTTTAATTATACATGTGAAACTCAGTCATCTTTTATTCATTTTGTACTTAATGATTTATGTTTTAATGTTGCTCAACACGCCTGCACTGATACCATTAAACTAAAGGTTTCTTGTTATCCTTAAAAATAAGTTGTCGTCATTCATTACTCAGATGGATAAGACTTTTTTTTTTCTTCTACCTTTATCGGTTTCAGGAAAATATGATGTAAAAGGGAAAAATGTTCTTTGTCATCCTCCAATTACAGTATTATTAACATTACTGAACAGAATAATTGACAGATTGTAAAAAGTTTGGTTCAAATGATTAAAGGCTGTTGAAAATCATAACCTGACAATTTTCCCAGGGAAATGAAAGTCCATCCATCTGTTGGGGACTCTGAAAATGACTATAATGAGTCACCTTTCAAATGACAGCTGTCACCCAAGGAATGAAACCTAGAAGCTGAGCTAAAATATATAATAAATTATGCATACTCTGTCACACAGGAAGAGAACGAGAGACGCTTCCTAGTGCCAACTCCCAATCTAATTGTGTGCTGTTGTCTAGTGTCTAATTCTGTGCTGTTTCGATCATTTTCCTTGAGGTAGACGCCTCGTCCTGTGTAATATTACATCTGATCCACCAGCATTTGGACTCGGCCAAAGTCAATAAGGGGAGGTTTGTGCCAATCGGATGTTACCATTTGATAAGGCTCAATATGCCAACTTCGATCATGCCCGTCACATTGCAGGGAGCCCTTATGATTTTGTCAGAAGAGAGTTGAAATAGTGGAATCTCACCTGAAAATTAATTCTACTGAGATGGGCAATCCTGCCAAAAGATAAGGAAAAAAAAGATGTGTTCTAGTTGGTCCTCATCTCATCCATTAAAACATAGTCATCCTAGAAAAAGAATGCAATTCCTCCCGTATTTTTTTTTCAAATAGATGAAAGATAGATAAATGATAGACATAGATAGATAGATAGATAGATAGATAGATAGATAGATAGATAGATAGATAGATAGATAGATAGGTAGGTAGGTAGGTAGGTAGGTAGACAGAGAGAGAGAGAGAGAGAGAGAGAGAGAGAGAGAGAGAGAGAGAGAGACAGAGAGAGACAGAGAGAGACAGAGAGAGACAGAGAGAGACAGAGAGAGAGATTATAGATGTTAGAAGATAGATGATAGATGATAGATGATAGATGATAGATGATAGATAAATGATGAATGGTAAAGATAGAAAGAGAAAGATGATGTTGACGATAGATAGAGATAGATAGATAGATAGATAGATAGATAGATAGATAGATAGATAGATAGATAGATAGATAGATAGATAGATAGATAGATAGATAGATAGATAGATAGATAGATAGATAGATATTTTTTATTTATTTTATTTGGACTTATATGGTGCTCCTCTCCGAAGACTTGGAGCGGCTTACAACATATATAAAACAATATTCACAATCTAAGTCCAAATTAAAAAAGAACATTAAAAATAAAAACCAACACATATTCATCATTCACACAACAATCCACAATCATCCCCAGGCCTGCCGGCAAAGATAGGTTTTAAGATTCTTTCGGAAGGCCGGGAGGGTGGGAGAAGTGCGGACTTCAGGGGGTAGATAGATAGATAGATAGATAGATAGATAGATAGATAGATAGATAGATAGATAGATAGATAGATAGATAGATAGATAGATAGATAGATAGATAGATAGATAATTTTCATTCTCCAATAACAACTGTGAGATGGATCTCAGAGTCCTAGTGGACAATCACTTAAATATGAGTCATCCGTGTGCTGCAGCTGCCAAAAAAGTCAACACAGTTCTAGGCTGCATTGACAGAAGGATATAATCAAGATCACATGAAGTGTTAATATCACTTCATAATGTCTTGGTAAGGCCACACTTGGCATACTGCATCCAGTTTTGGTCACCACAATATAAAAAAGATGTTGAGATTCTAGGAAGAGTGCAAAGAAGAGCAACAAGGATGATTAGGAAACTGAAAGCTAAAACATATGAAGAACTGTTGCAGGAATTTGGGTATGTATGTATGTTTAATGAAAAGAAGGATGAGGGATTACATGATAGCAGTGTTCCAATATCTCAGGGGCTGCCCCAAAGAAGAGGGAGTCACGCTATTCTCCAAAGCACCTGAAGGCAGGACAATGTGAATGCTCCATCACTGGAGGCTTTTAAGAAGAAATTGGACAGCTATCTGTCTAAAATGGTATAGGGCAGAGGTAGGCAACCTTGGCTCTTTTATGACTGGTGGACTTCAACTCCCAGAATTCCTGAGCCAGCCACGCTGAGGGGAAAGGGAGAGGTTTCCAAGCTGAGCCATGATGGCTCAGGAATTCTGGGAGTTGAAGTTCACGAGTCATAAAAGAGCCAAGGTTGCCTACCCCTGGTATAGGGTTTCCTGTGGGAGTAGGGGATTGGACTGGAAGACCTCCAAGATCTCTTCCAACTCTGTTATTCTGTTATTTACATCTCATGTGAAGAAGGACAAGTGAAGCCATACTGTCCTCTGTGAAATAAAATTCAAATTCCACAACGCAATTGGACCATTAAGAAGTAAATCAGATTGAACAGTGGTGGTAAATCAGCAATTATACCGTTGTCGGCATGCACACAACATGCACACACACACAGAAACACACATAGATACACACATACAGAGGTAGGTAGGTAGATAGGAAGGGTGGGAGGGAGGGAGGGAGAGTGTGGGGGAAAGAGGAATGGAGTGTACAACACAAATGAAACCCACCATAGGGAGAGTACTGTAAATGGTAGGGGGGAAAAAACTATCCTAGGGCTGCTAATTTGTTTTGCTGGATCTGGAACACATTTTACTGCTGCTTTTGAAATAGTCTTCAAAGGAAGAGATGCTGAGTAAACTGCTTCTAGACTGCTGGTATTAATTACGGTTTATAATCGCTTCCATTTTGACGTAATTGTTGCATATTTAGGCACATTATGCCAAAGGAGAACCTCAGCATGGGCTGGTGATTAGGATTAATATTTATACTGTGTTTGCAGGGTGCATGGGTTAGCCTTCCAGCTGAGGAACCTGCTATCTTTCCATACAAAACACTGCAGAGTTCAGATAGAAGAAATAACGCAAGGGAGGGCACTACATCGACATTAATCAATTAATAGGGAATGATGGACCAAACAAGAAATATCTCCTTGGGCAGTGAACAGAATAGAATAGCAGGGATCTTGGAGGGCTTTTTCCTTCAAGCAGGAGACTTTATCATTCCAGAAAAATGGCTGTCCAGTCTCTTCTTAAAATCCCCCAGTGATGGAGCACGCACAACTTCTGAAGGGAAGCCATTCCACCGGTTAATTGTCTTCACTGTTAGGAAGTTTCTCCATAGTTCTCGATTGGTTCTCTCTTTGATTAGTTTCCACCCATTGTTGCTTCTTGTCCTGCCTTCAGGTGCTTTGGAGAATACCTTGACTCCCTCTTCTTTGGGGCAGCCCCTGAGATACTGGAACACTGAATAGAATAGAATAGAATAGAATAGAATAGAATAGAATAGAATAGAATAGAATAGAATAGAATAGAATAGAATAGAATAGAATAGAATAGAATAGAAGAGAACGGAACGGAACGGAACGGAACGGAACGGAACGGAACGGAACGGAACGGAACGGAACAGAATAGAATAGAATAGAATAGAATAGAATAGAATAGAATAGAATAGAATAGAATAGAATAGAATATCGTCTATCGTCTATCTTTTATCCTCTCTCTCTCGTTACTACAAATTCTCTTGACTGATAGCACAGGAACTGTGATGGAGCACCCACAACTTCTGAAGGGAAGCCATTCCACAGGTCAATTGTCTTCACTGTTAGGAAGTTTCTCCTTAGTTCTTGATTGGTTCTCTCTTTGATTAGTTTCCACCCATTGTCTGTGGAGATTCTCAGTCATCCGGGTCATAGTTATCCCAAAGATGCTTTTTCATGAGGCAACTGGACTTTCTTGTTTTTCTCTGAAGACATTTTGCTTCTCATCCAAGAAGCTTCTTCAGCTCTGACTCCCCACCATCCAGTCAGAGCTGAAGAAGCTTCTTGGATGAGAAGTGAAACGTCTTCAAAGGAAAACCAGGAACTCCAGTTGCCTCCTGAAAAAGCATCTTTGGGTTTCCATCCATTGCTTCTGGTCTTGCCTTCTGGTGCTTTGGAGAACAGGCTGACCTCCTCTCTTTTTTGTAGTAGCCCCTTAGATATTGGAACACTGCTATCATGTCACCCCTCACCCTTCTTTTCATTAAACACATATACATACTCAATTCCTGCAACCATTCTCCATATGTTTTAGCTTTCAGTTGCCTAATCATAGGATGCAGTTAGCCAAACTTTACCTTTCTGAAGACCATATATAAGATATCAGTTTAGAAATCAGTGCTGCAGGCTGTCCATGAATATCTTCCTCATGTACATACAACCAGCGGTGGGATGCAAATACTTGAACATCCGGTTCTCTGCATGGATGCAGGCCTGGGCCTCCAAGGCCTAGAATGGACTTCCAGAAGTGACATCTGTGCACTTCCTTTGGGCTTTTCTAGGCCTGAGAGGCCTCCTCCAGGCCTCCGAGGACTAGAATGGACTTCCGGAAGTGACATCCATGCACTTCTGGTGGGCCGTTCAAGGCCTGGGATACCTCCTCCAGGCCTCCGAGGCCTAGAACGGACTTCCAGAAGCAGCATGAGTTCAGCCGGTTCTCCAAACTCAACAAAATTTAGGTGCGAACCGGCTGAATCCCATCACTGCATACAACCTTTTCGACATGCAAAAGTGTTGTTCTGTGTTTGATTCAATATAATATCCATTGGATAGTTCAAGAGTTGGAAGAGAAAAGAGTTTGATCAAACTTTCCTTAAGTTCTTTTCAAAACCTGAGCAGTCGTGTTAATGATTGCAATTAACATTATCCCGTGCTTTGTGGCTTTTTTTGTTTAGGAGGCTCTCCATTGAGGTATCATGAAATGTCATTGTCCATGACTTCCTTCTGGTGTCTTCTTATGGATTCATTTGGTTTATTGGCCAAGATCTGAAAGCAATCCAAATCTGAGGGTGACCGGAGCAGCACCTCAGATTGAAACAATTTCACATGATCTGAAAGTTGTCTCCACGTTACATTCTTAATCCCACATTTGAGGTGACATTTGAGGTGGCAAGCCTTCAGAAAGATCTTCCTGCCACTGTGAGATCTTACAGTGTCTTAGATGTTCTTGGCTGACCTCCGTCTAATCTGCTGCTTTTCTCCATTTCACAATATGTCTGCTCTTCCTGCGTTGGTGGAGACCTTACAGGTCCCATGCATTTCACTTTGTCTACAAAAGGTGTCGGGTATACATCTCTTCCATTTCCAGCTGTCTGTGCCATTCCTGACCCCATTCTCTCCATCTCGCGCAAACCAAAAAACGAAAGCTGTAATGGGCTTTTAGTGCTATTAAGACTTACCAATTTGGTGACAATTGCTTTTATGAGCTTAATGGGCAAGAATAGGGCTGTCATTTGGGGGGGGGAAAGAAAGTCTGGAGTCCATTAATGAAATATTGTGGCTCCTTTTACTCAGGTATCATAATTATCAATGTTTCCCCTACAAAATGTTCTTAAATTGCTTTTCTTTGCTTTCTTTTTCCTTTCCTTTCTTTTCTTCCTTTCCTTTTTTTTCTTTTCTTTTCTTATTTTTTCCTTTCCTTTTTTCTCTCTCTTCTCCCCTTCTCTTCTTTCTCTCCTCTCCTCTCCTTTTTTCTTTTCTTTTCCTTTCCTTTTTTCTCTCTCTTCTCCCTTTTCTTTCTATTCTCTTCTCTTCTCCTGTTCTCTTCTTTTTTTCCTCTCCTCTCCTCTGCCTCTCCTCTCCCCACTCCTCTCCTCCCCTCTCCCCTCCTCTCCTCTCCCTTTCCCCTCCCATCTCGTCTCCTCTCCCCTTCCCTTTCCTCCCCTCTCCTTCCCTTTCCTCCCCTCCCCTCCTCTTCTCTCTCCTCTCCTACTCCCTCCTCTCCTCTCCTCTCCTCTCCTTTTTCTTTTCTTTTCCTTTTCTTTTTTCTCTCTTCTCCCATTTTCTTCTTTCTATTCTCTCTTCTCCTCTCCTCTCCTCTCTTCTTTTTTCTTTTCTCTCCTCTCCCTCTACCCTCCCCACTCCTCTCCTCCCCTCTCCCCTCCTCTCCTCTCCCTTTCCCCTCCCCTCCCATCTCGTCTCCTCTCCCCTCCCCTTTCCTCCCCTCTCCTTCCCTTTCCTTCCCTCCTCTCTCCTCTCCCCTCTCCCCTCTCCTCCCTCTCCCCTCTCCTCTCCTCTCCCTCTCCCCTCTCCTCTCCTCTCCCCTCTCCCCCTCCCCTCCCCTTTCCCCTCCTTCCTCCTTTCTCCCTCTTCCCCTCCCCTCTCCTCCTTCCCCCTATCTTTCTCTTTGCGCAATGAACTACTTTCAGGAAGGGTCATGAGTAAGAAAAGAAAACAAAATCATACATTCAAAAGCAGACTGTGCCAGACTAATATAATAGTTTGTCCAAGTGCCTCCTGATCTGTATGAAGGTGCATTATGAGAACCTGCTAAATTCCATGACCTGAGGCAGCTTCAGAGGAATGCAGCTGATTTCCACGGCCTGGTACAGAAGCGAAGGGAACCAAGCACAACTTAGATGAGGGTAAGCTGCTTATCTTACTGCCAAAGATAAAGACTTATTAATAGTTACTAATCTACTGCTAAATACCAACTGAAAGAACTTGTGAAATGCCTCTTCTTAAATCCTTTTATCTCTATTTTTTTGGGGGGGAGGGGAGAAAGAGAGGTCAAAGTTCCAACCGAAAATATGTTTTAGTGTATGATTTACCGCTGGGTATTTTATTCTTCCAGGGTTCTTCCACCCAAATTCTAAGGACAGGAGAGATAATAGGATTAACCCACCAATACCAGGCCTTGAACGGCCCACCGGAAATGCATTGATGCCACTTCCAGAAATCTGTTCTAGGCATCGGAGGCCTGAAGGAGTCCTCCCAGGCCTAGCATGGCCCACCAGAAGTGCATGATGCCACTTCCGGAAGTCCGTTCTAGACATTGGAAGCCCAGGCCTGCATCACATAATAGACCCAGTTGTTCAGGAATTTGAATCCCACCACTGCTCAAATAGGAACAGGAAACAACCTCAAGAGCCCCAGAAGGTATAAAAGCCTACCACTCTGCTCCATCTGGTCAGTTTTTCCCAGAGCCATCTTTCTGTCTGGCTTTCCTCTTCAATAAACTGCAACCTTCTTTCTAAAGCAGTCTCCATTTTGATTATTCCCAGCTTGGACTGGACCCTGATGAAGATTTTTCATTCAATAATTAGATGAACCTTTTTTTTTTAACAGGATGCATCAAAACTGGTTATTGATTAAAAACAAAATACTGCACTTGGTTAATCCAGTTGTGGTGTCATTTGTTTCTTTTTTCTTTTTTCTTTTTAACAGAAGGGTCTCTTTTATTAGATTTCTAACTGTATATAATGATGGCACAGGCAGAATGGTTCTTGAAAGAATTACTATTCAGCAGTAAAGCAAATATTACATATACTTTATTTATACTTAACAAGCCTTGGCTAAATTGCTGAATTGCTGGTAAGAAGTTGTTTCTGTTTATTTTTATTCTCTAATCCTGCATTTATGTTCCATCGTTCTGTTTATATAAACAGTCAATATACCGGGCAAACAAAAATCTAAGATCTAGCTAAGTTAAAGAAATCTTGAAGTGAAATGGGAGAATTAGGACTTTGAAGAAATACCTGGGGGAGGGGGAATAAAATGAAACATTTTTATGAGACAAAGACCCCCCCCCAAAAAAGAAAATGCTTACTTTGACAGCACAATCAAAACATTTCAAGAGAATGCCATAATTCCTTCCAAAAGCTTGAATTATTCGGAATTCAGCATAAGTATGTTTTAATTAATTATGCTTACCTGGACTGTCTGACTCATTGTGCACTTCCTCATCAATATGCAAAGATGAAGAGGAAGCTGTTGAGCGTGTGTCTTTTTGCAAATTCATATTTGCAAAAAAATATTCACGTACTTGAGTAAAGAATCCAGTTTTCTGTGAGCCAGCATCACAGTTTTTGTAATACCCAGGATTCATTTAGTTAATGAATTGAACGGGGTCTTCACATAATGACATTGGGACTCTTTAAGAGATGCTCAACTATTTTATTTCCTCCTTTGCTTTTTTTAAAAAAACAACAACATTGGAATTTGGTGTTCTTGGTGCTCTTCCTCATCCTTGATTCTTCTGACACATAACACCTCATCAGAAACAATAATTTGTCACGTTTCTGCGTATTCAAGAGGCAAAACAGTCAAATATCTCCTTCTTTAGAATAGAATATTAGTTGTTCAGGGTTGAACTGTGGGGTCCTTGGTGCTCTCTGAGCTTGGTGGTCTTCTTGCTGATGTTTCCTTGTGTAACTAGGTAATGCTGATGATGTTACCTAGTTTAGTAATGAAATGTCTTCAAGAAAACCACCAAGCTCACAGGACCCCTCATCATCCAGTATCTGAGGGGCTGCCACAAAGAAGAGGGCATCAAACTATTCTCCAAAGCACCAGAGGGAAGGACAAGAAACAATGGTTGGAAACTGACCAAAGAGAGAAGCAACCTGAAATTAAGGAGAAACTTCCTGAGAGTGAGAACAATTAACCAGTGGAACATCTTGCCTTCAGAAATCATGGGCGCGCCATCAGTGGAGGTTTTTAAGAAGAGACTGGACAGTCACTTGTCTGAGATGGTATAGGTTCTCCTGCTTGAGTAGGGGGCTGGACTAGAAGACCTCCAAGGTCCCTTCCAGCTCTATTCTATTCTTCTTTCTGCTTCACTCCGTGATAGTGTTAAGTTGCAGCTAAGCAAGTGTCCATGAGATGGTTATTTTAGCTATAGTTTGATTGGTTTTAGCCGTGACTCTTCTTTATGAATTTTATTTGGGAGTTAATTGTGGTTTTTAACTGCTGCTGGACACCACGGTGAGATGAGTAGCCATATAAATCAGTTTGAAAAATAAATCCTTCAGAGCCCTCTCAGATCAATCTTACGAATTGGTTTGGATTGCAAGCCTGAACTGATTTGGACCACCACTGCAAACGAAATTGATAATTCAGTTTGGACGTTGTTGGATTTGCAGAGTCCAGTATAATGGAAATAGGACAAACTTTCTGTGGAAAGTCTCCGTTCTATCACAACAAAGAGCTAGCAAGCCCTAGATCAGGGATGTCAAACTGCCGGCCTGCAGGCCAGATGCGTCACAACGAAATTGCGCCCACCCCATTGCCAGCAATGGGGAAAAAGCTCTGATATATCACGTGACGTCATGTGATGTCACGAATTTGACATGTCTGCTCAAGATAGTATAATCTTCTCTAGAAGTTTAGGGTAAATTGCTCCTTTGTTACATGGCTCCCTTAGGCTAGAACAGGGGTGTCAAACTGCCAGCCTGCAGGCCGGACGCGTCATCTGGAAGCTGTGCCCACCCCATTGCCAGCAATGGCAAAACCGTCCTGATACGTTGTGTGACATCGTGTGATGTCACGAGTTTGACATGTCTGGGCTAGAAGAAATTTTATTAGAATGGCCACTGAACTGTCTGGCTTTGTGCACAGAGCCCAGGCAGCATTTTATAAAGTCAGTGCCTGACAAATAAATGAACCACATTCACAGAAACTTAATTCAGATGCTTCATGAGGTGGTTGATGTTTCCAATAACATTTGACTTATTGTGAGCTTTCTTAATGATCGTTATTCGGTATTGTCTGCTTTGCTTTGCTGCAGGACTTGATGCAATCGGTTGAGAATCGGTTAAGGTTAATGCAGAGCCATCTTTTCCTTTATAAATAAATAAACAGAATTAATTATCTTGCATCCACAATACAGGAGCCATAAGCATTAAGCGAACAAATATCTAGTTTATTTCGTTACTGGAACAAACCTATCCTCTTTTTTTTTTCCCCTGCAATCTCAAATGACCACAGAGGGAAGCGGTTTATCCTTCTCTTGAGTGAAGGCTGGTTTTGTTAGCATATACATAAGGCAAAATGAGAAAGTATGTTTTCTATGCCTCCCCCACTTTGCTCATGCTGCCAGCATCATGGAAAATATGTCTCAAAAGGCTTAAAGATGGCTCATTAAGTTCCTGATCCATTTCTGCACATGCTACAGCTACCAGGCTGACCTTTTACAGCTTAGACTGCAGATGGGCATCACCCCATTACTGTCAGTGAAACTCAGCCTGTAGGGATACATAACTGGTGGAAAATATATATATATACTTTCAGATGTTTCATTTCTCTTATCCAGAAGGGGTGGCTACAGATTTGGCTCCCAAGAACAAATGCCTCTCCTGAATGCAGCTATGTGCTCAACTTTCCAGGTGACCTTTCCACGGTAGATCTTCAAGCAACTTTATGGTGCAAACAGGGACTCAATTAATTCCACATTCCAGGTCTTTACACATCCTTCACTTGGCACTCTAGCAAAAGCAGTCAGGCTTTGAATTCTAAAGACAGACGATGGCAGAGAGGCATTGAAAGCTCCCCGTGTCTAACGAGGCATATTTTGGCAGCGGGAGCCCACTGCAGCCAACCCAAAAAAAAGAAAGAAAGAAAGAGGCATGCAAACACATGAAACAATGGTCTCTTCCCCATTACTTTCCAGGTCAGGATAGAGTCTAACTATCAGCAGAAGAGCTTTGTGTGTAAGTGTACAGCAAAAAAAAAAAAAAAAAAGCTAAACTGCAGAGATGGATAAATTGACTTCTTATGTGTAGGTCAGTAAGCTGCCTCTTGGAGGAACAGTAGACACCAATAATAGGGCGAAGGACAAAATTGAATGGGTGGCATGTCAACTTGCTGACTAAATGTTTGTATTTTCAGCAACCAGCCTCAAGTTTTTCAGGTGGCAAAATCAGCTGCCAGGAGCTCCTTTGCTGACTGAGTCCAGATATTATTTTTAAAACCCATGGGGAAGTTTTGGGGCGTTGCATTCAAGGGTCTCCTTGCAAACCTCAAGGTTTGTTTTCCATCCCTAATAATCAGAGACTAAAACAAATGAGGAACAGTTGCTGGAATTGGGTATGTCTAGTTTAACGAAGAGAAGTACGAGGGAGGACATGATAGCAGTCTTCCAATATCTCAGGGGCTGCCACAAAGAAGAGGGAGTCAAGCTGCTCTCCAAAGCACCTGAACGCAGGACAAGAAGCAACGGATGGAAACTAATCAAGGAGAGACGCAACCTGGAACTAAGGAGAAACTTCCTGACAGTTAGAACAATTAATCAGTGGAACAACCTGCCTCCAGAAGCGGTGAATGCTCAACACTGGAAGTTTTTAAGAAGAGACTGGACAGCCATTTGTCTGAAATGGTATAGGCTTTCCTGCCTGAGCAGGAGGTTGGACTAGAAGACCTCCAAGGTCCCTTCCAACTTTATTCTTATTCTTATTGTTATTGTTATTATTTGAAACTGAGAATAACTTTTGTATTCTGGTGAATACATTGGTATCTACGTTGAAGCCCTGCAAACTTCCGGGTTCATGAACATTCATAAGAAATTCAGATGTGCTTGTTTTACTTTTCTGCAATGTTGAATCTGGGTCACTGGGAAACATACGGGGTGGGCTGCTACTGCTCTCCTCTTACATGATCAGTGAATACTTTGAATGGGTAGACTTACATTTCTTATCAGTTATGTTGCTGGGTAAAATATTAAGACTTCCTCAAATCCTATGGTTATTGGATATGTCCATGAATCTTCTCAGCAACTCCTCTAAGTAAAAATGATCTTTGGATCCATTCACTGGGAAAGGGATAGTTTTATTAGAAGTCAAGTGTATAGTGATCAAGCATAGCCAGAACTGAGAATCGTATGCCAAAATCCCTATGTTCAACTTCTCTCCCTTAACTGCCACCCAGTGCTGACCCGCCCACCCACATGACCAATCAGGTACAAGCAAAATGTTTTCAGAATGGTCCTTTCAAGCATAGGTTAGTATGCAGCTGCCTTCTTCTTCCAGCTAGGTGACCTTGAAGCAGCATCTCGGGGAGATACAGCCGTTACTTTCATTTTCCCCCAAGCCTCCCATCCACCCTCCTGAGAGTTCATGGCAGACTGTCACCACACGGTAGTGAAGCACAAGCAAGCCTAAAGTGGCAGCTGATCCTTCATGGAAAGGTTTTCCATTGCCTTCTTCTAGGATTAAAAATAGATAAATTCCAGTGTAGACCCTAGGCAAGGAATTCACAAATGATTCCTATACAGGTATTTTCCAGACCAATTCTGCTTACTTCCAATTAGATGCTTCCAAGATAAAGGTCAGTTAAATGATGCTACTTTTGAGGTCCCTCCTCTTCATGACAATGTCACAATCCAGTATTCTGGTTGCCTGAATCTCCCGGTCATGTAACATGTTGACACGTGGAAATGTGTTAGAAAATATACTTTATAAAGTAGTGGTGGTGAACCTATGGCACGGGTGCCAGAGGCGGCACTCAGAGCCCTCTCTCTGGGCACACATGCCGTTGCCCCAGCCTTGCCTCCCCCGTCATCCCCTACTCACCAGCAGCCCTCCTGGAGAAGAGTTGCCCCAGAGTGTGGCCCACGCAGAGCAGTGCAGTCAAGGACATGGCAGCCAGGCAGTGTAGACAAGACTCTGCCCTCATGCCCCATTGCGCACAGTTGATGCTGCGGGGTGCGGGCAGAGGTCATGGCTGCCATAGTGCTGCTGGACGATCTGTGGCGGGCCCTGGAGGCAGTGAGTGGCCCTGCAGGCAGGCGGGGTGGGGGCGGGGCAGGGGGTAGAATGGGGGCGCGGCCAGTTTTTGGGTACTCGGTCTCTACAAGGTTCGCCATCACTGTTATAAAGTGAGTCTGCCACTTTAGCAACCTCACCAGATCTCTTTAGGAATTATGACACTTGTTTAATTACTTTAACATCAAGCTCTGTTCTTCTCTCCCTTGGCCAATTGCTAAAAAAAAAATGAAACCTGGTGGGGTTGTTTTTTTTTTTTATTTTAATGAACTCATCTCTCTTCTGAATCAGTAACGTTCAATATTTTCCCTCAAAGGGTTCCCCAGAAGTCCAACATGCACCAACGGATAGACATGTTGATTATTCAATTTTACTTTTAAAAGACAAATTACATCCCTGTTGGAACAACCCACCCAGGATAAGGATAAAATCCATCTGGTGCCCCAACCCACTTACTGAATATTAATTATCGACTCTACTGGAATTTCTTTTCCTCGTCCCATCTGTCTTCCCTCTCCTCTGCAGAGCACTTGAAACATGTTGGGTAACACAATTCATAGGCCTGATGGGAAAATTGCAAAGGCATCATGAAGTGAAAAATCTGCATTGGCTTTGGGGAAGTAAGTTTGTTTATGTGTGTGTATGATGTGTATGTATGTGCATGAAACACAAGTAAACTTTTAGACTATGGATTTTATGCATTGTGTTTACCTATGCTCTCAATTTAGTTGTGTTTATTTATTTAAAATTTCTTTACTTCTCTTATATACATTGTTGTGCCGTTATGCCTGAGTGGCTAGTAGACCTGTTCAACATAAAAACATGGCACTACACAGAGTAAAATAATAAAAAAAAAACATTAAAACGCAGTTGAATTGGGAGACAAGCTATGAGTCAAAGTCATTTAAATGTCAGGGGAAATAGAACATACATTTAGCTGGAGGGGAAAAGTCCATAAACAGAGACTTTTTCTGAAGTCTGTTTCATTACTGGGATCTCATCATTCACAAATCATTTGGACCAGGATTTTAGATCAGTTGTGAAGGAGGGAAAAGAAAGATAAACTTACCTATCCTATAATTAACAAGTAGGTAACTTGCAGTTAACAAGTAGGCTGGCTTGGTCACTTAACAGTGAGACCCTGGTGAAGCAGGCACAACAGTGCCTGCATTTTCTGCAACATATGAGAAAAACACATCTTCCTTCCCCTGTCCTTACCACTTTCTACAGAGGGACGGTCGAGAGCATCCTGTCATACAGCATCACAGTCTGGTTTGGAAACATCACTGCTTCAGATAGGAAGGCGGTGCAGAGAGTGGTGAGGACAGCAGAAAAAATTATCGGCTGTTCCCTCCCTTCCATCTAGGACATGGCATATAAGTATTGCTTGAGCAGGGTCCGCAGGATTGTCTGGGATGCTACACATCCTCTTCACAACCTGTTTTCCTTGTTACCTTCTGGGAGGAGGGGGTTCCATGGTATCCAAAGCAGAACATCCAGATTCAGTCACAGTTTTGTTCCATTTAGTGTCAACCTTGTGAACGCTAAAGCTTCCTCCTTCCGTTATGTATTTAAGATGGACAGTGATTAATATTTGTATGTTACTTATATTTAAGCGTGTAGGTCTATACATATGTTGTATATTGTATGTTTAAATGTGCGTTATGTATGTGTACACTTTTAAAGCAAGCAACTGAGTTTCATTTTTAATGTGTGCCATTGTGTCCAAAGTAAAACATGACAATAAAGGTTATCTAATCTAATCTACTCTTGTTTTTTTCCTGTTTGTATGTTAATTGCATTGTGGGGAACAATTACAATTTATTTCACTACATAGAGCAGTTGATCATCAAAAGTTCTAGCAGTGTAATCCATATCATTATAGGACCATGGTAAAACAATTAGATCTGAGCTGCAAAACTCTAGATGATCTCTTGTTGTTCTTAGTTGTGAAGTCATGTCCAACCCATCGCGACCCCATGGACAACGTTCCTCCAGGCCTTCCTGTTCTCTACCATCTTCTGGAGTCCATTTAAGCTCATGCCTACTGCTTCAGGGACTCCATCCAGCCCCCTCCTTCTCTGTCGTCCCCTTCTTCTCTTGCCCTCCATCTTTCCCAGCATCGGGCTCTTCTCCAGGGAGTCCTTCCTTCTCATTAGATGGCCAAAGTACTTGAGTTTTAACTTCAGGATCTGGCTTTCTAAAGAGCAGTCAGGGTTGATCTCCTCTAGGACTGACCCCTAGGATGATTCCTAGATGGCAGCAATGGACTAGCACATTCTGTATCTATTGGCTGCCATCTTGAAGTTATCCAGTGGCCTCACCAAGTGTCAGTTTGGAGCTGCAATTCCATATTGTATCATGAAGGGAAAATCCAGCTGCTCCTTTCCCCAACTAGGTCCCTGTACCAAAGAAAGTGAAATAAATCAATTTGAAGTATGAAAGGATGGAATGATGGAAAAGAGAGCCAGATATTGTTTTGGGTTTCCATGAATGAATATAAAAGCAAAACATTCCCATCCTTTTGCCAAGAAACGACGTGCCTGCATAGATGTGACTGTCACATTGCTAATAGTTTGCAATCTCTTCGACTTGAAAAAAAATTACTGCGCTGATCAGACTTACGTAGCTGGATGGCAAGGCTAATACCGCATTTTATTTTATTTTTACTGAGTTATGTTTTGCTTGCAAAAACCTCCTCTCAACTTTCAGCCTTTGCAGTTAAGTATCGTTTTACAAGAAGATCTTGGAAAGCTGGCTTGCCACATGCACAGACACGGTCCTAGCAATTTTGCTGCAGTGTCACCATCTTGCAAGCACGGAGCAGATGGCAGGACTTTTTTTTTTCTTACCACAGCAGCAACTCTACCCAGCAGGCTGATATCTTCCTGTTTAAACAGTTTAACTTTCCTAATGAAGGAAACGGGGACTGTCAATTACCCCGTCTTTTTCATTTTGCTCTTAAAGGGCGGGGAAACAGCAGCCCAATAAATAGATGCAACCACGGTAATGTCACAGTTGTTCGACCAATCAATCAGAATAGAGCTGGAAGGGACCTGGGAGGTCTTCCAATCCAATCCCCTGCTCAAACAGGAGACCCTATAGTCCAGGAGTAGGCAACCTTGGCTCTTTTGTGACTGGTGGACTTCAACTCCCAGAATTCCTGAGCCAGCATGGGGGAACTATGGCCCCGTCATGACTCATGGACTTCAACTCCCAGAATTCCGGAGCCAACATGGGGGAACTATGGTCCCTTCATGACTTGTGGACTTCAACTCCCAGAATTCCTGAGCCAACATGGGGGAACTATGGCCCCCTCATGACTCGTGGACTTCAATTCCCAGAATTCCTCAGCCAGGATGGGAGAACTATGGCCCCTTCATGACTCGTGGACTTCAACTCCCAGAATTCCTGAGCCAACATGGGGGAACTATGGCCCCTTCATGACCAGTGGACTTCAACTCCCAGAATTCCTGAGCCAGCATGGCTCAGCTTGGAAACCTCTCCCTTTCCCTTCAGCATGGCTTGGCTCAGGAATTCTGGGAGTTGAAGTCCACCAGTCATAAAAGAACCAAGGTTGCCTACCCCTGCCCTATACCATTTCAGACAAGATGTTGGCCAGTCTTTTCTTAAAAGCCTCTAGTGACGAAGCACCCAGAACTTCTGTTCCACTGGTTAATTGTCCTCGCTGTTGGGAAGTTTCTCCTTGGCTCAGCTTGGAAACCTCTCCCTTTTCTCTTAGCATGGCATTGACAAATTCGCTATTAGTCAATTGTAAAAGGCGGCCGTACTAGGAACTGCTTCCATCCTGTGACGAGATCTGAAATACCATCAAACATCCACCTCTGCCTATCCCAGGTCCTTAGTAAGGACTCAATAGGTAGACAAAAATGCCAAATCCAGTCTGAACATCTGGCTGATTGTGCGATGATTAATAATAATAATAATAATAATAATAATAATAATAATAATAATAATAATAATAATAATAATAATAATAATAATAATAATAATAATAATAATAATAAAGTTGGAAGGGACCTTGGAGGTCATCTAGTCCAACCCCCTGTTCAGGCAGGAAACCCTAAACTAAACCACTGAGAAGCTATGATTTGAGCTGATCCCATATAGTGGCTATTACTCAGTTGGCTCATTCTGGAGGCTCCCAATCCCTGGAGAATTTTCATTTCACATGATAGACAGAAACTGATAGGTGTTAACCAAGATTCAGCCCATGGTCCCCCCCCCCCCGGCTTAGTACGATTTGAGAGGGCAAGCTATTTCAGTATTCCAGACCACATCCGGAATACCGCATCCAGTTTCGGTCACCACATCATGAAAAAGATGTCTAGACTTTAGAAAGAGTGCAGAGAAGAGCAACGAGGATAATTAAAGGCCTGAAGAACAGTTGCAGGATTTGGGTATGGCCAGTCTAGATAAAAGAAAGGCTAGTCACTTATGCCCTTATCACCTCGAGGCTCGACTACTGCAATGCTCTCTACATGGGGCCACCTTTGAAAAACGTTCGGAGACTTCAGGTAATGCAGAATGCAGCCGCGCGAGCTGTATTGGGCTTACCCAGAAATGCCCACATTTCGGCATCACTCCGCGAGCTGCATTGGCTACCTATTGGTCTCCGAACGTAATTCAAAGTGTTGGTTATGATCTATAAAGCCCTACATGGCATCGGACCAGGTTACTTGCGGGACCGTCTGCTGCCGCATGAAACCCAGCGACCGGTTAGGGCCCACAGGGTCGGCCTTCTCCAGGTCCCGTCAGCCAGACAGTGTCGCCTGGCGGGGCCTAGGGGAATGTTGCGGGACCCCCCCAGAGGTCCGTATTGCCCCCACCCTCTCCGCCTTTCGCAAACTGTTAAAGACACATCTTTGCCGGCAGGCCTGGGGCAGTTGACACCTTGCCCCAGCCAGGGTATGTTTGTTGTAAGTTTGTTTCGGATGATTGGTTTTAATCTAGGGGTTTTGATTTCTATATGCTACTGATTATGTTGTAAGCCGCCCTGAGTTTTCGGAACAGGGTGGCATAGAAATCGAAACAAATAAATAAATAATAAATAAATAGGAATGAAGATGATAGCCGTGTTCCAATATTTGAGGGGCTGCCACGAAGAAGAAGGGGAGATCAACTTATTTTCCAAAGCACCAGAAGGCAAGACAAGAAAGAACAGATGGAAACTAATCAAGGAGAGAAGTGACCTAGAATTAAGGAGAGACTTCCTAACGGTGAGAACAATTAACCAGTGGAACAACCTGCCTCCAGAAGTTGTAGATGCTCCATCACTGGAGGCTTTTAAGAAGAATCTGGACGGTCACTTGTCTGCAGTGGGATAGGTTCTCCTGCTTGAGCAGGGGATTGGACTAAAAGACCCCCAAGTTCCCTTCCAGCTCTATTGTTCTGGATCCTGTTCTCTTGTATTTGAATTTATGCACTAATGGCAAATGCTTCTTGCTATCACTCTGTGTAATAAGGTATTTACCTGAAGATTCAAGCCATTACAAACCTTGATAACTTCACCATTGCTAGGCAACCAAAAGCTGATTGGAATGAAATATTTGGTTCTCTTACCAGTGACTAAACTGTTTACAGATGGCCCGCTTTTCAAGCTGTTGTTATTGTTACCAGCAGCTTTTTGTTACGAGAAGATGAGGATTTTGAGCCAAGGACACTCTCAGTTCTTTGAGGAAATTTAAACCCAACTTAGCCAGCTAACCTTTCCTTGATATTAAAACGACAGATTCTTGAATTGCATTTAAATGTTGTCAGTTTTCAAGTGCAATTCCGTCCTGTCTGTGTGGTTCAACAGATTTCTCCTTGTATTGCTCGTGTGATGTTGATGTAGTAATATAAACTTTTAAATGGTTACCCTTGATATGCTTTTTTTTTTTAATTTAAATGCCTGCACAGACACAAATGCAAGGGATAAAGACCATCACAATTTGTTGGCAAGAGAGATAACTTGCATATCCTGTACATTCTTGGGGTCACACATTCTCTAGTCCTTTTTTGGAAGTTAGTTTAAGTTAAACACGGTAAGATCACACTGTGACAGAGTAACTGCTACATCAGTGCAACATACAAACCTGAATTTAAGATGAGATGAGACTGGAGGCATGAATCAAGTTTCTTTCATCCATTTGGATGAAGCCCAGAAGAGTGAAACTGCCATTCACTCATGCTTAGTGTCTCATTGCTTTCTTGGAATATATCATATATCACTGGTTTTATGGAATAATTGACTTTTATTGCTGTTTCAATGAGGATCTACACTTCATCTGCTTTGTTACTGGTGAACAGGAGATGAAGTAGGAAGTGATTGTTGTTAGTACTGCAAGTGAGTACATTAATAAAATGGAAAAGGCATGCGTTGTAATTCACATCCATTAAAAAATTACAATCATCTAGTAACTTGCAAAAAAAGTGGCTTTGGTTGAGTGTATGCCTCAAAGGGCCCAAATGAAAGTGCTAATTCAGGGGTCCCCAGCCCCTGGTCCAGCACCGTTTTGCATGCAGCAATGGGGCTGCACAAACAATGAAGCCCCATTCATAGGATGTAGGTAGCACATGAAACCATGCCACCTCCGGTCCGTGGAAAAACCTTTCTCCATGGAACCAGTCCCTGGTGCCCAAAGGATTGGGGGCCACTGTTCTAATTGACATGTTGAGTTGCATCAACCGTGCACAAAGTAAAAGTAATTCTGCATAGGAGATGCAATTTAGGACATCTCTATTTGAACTGTTTCATCTACTGCAAGGGTCTCCAACCCACGGTCCATGGACCAGTATTGGACCGTGGAATGCCAGCAATCGGTCCACACAATCAAGGAAAACCCCATCCACAGGATGCAGGCAGCACACAAAACCATGCCCCCTCTGGTCCATGGAAAAACGTCTGTCCACGTAACCGGTCCCTGATGCCCAAAAGTCTGGGGACCTTTGATCTACTGCAGGGGTTCTCAACCTTGACAACTTTAAGATTTGTGGACTTCAACTCCCAGAATTCCTCAGCCAGCAAAGTTGGCTGAGGAATTCTGGGAGTTGAAGTCCACAAGTCTTAAAGTTGCCAAGGTTGAGAACCCCTGATCTACTGTATTTCTTTTCATTATATTCTTACTGCTACTTATGGAATGAACAAATCCTCAAGGCCATATCACTTTCTGTGATACCTTTGTGTAAGAGAGAGTACGTGCATTAGGCACGGATTTTTATACCATTGTCTCAATCATCAATCCTACTCATCGGGTATCCCACTCTTACACCACCCTGAACTATTCAACGAAGAAGACATCCTAAAAGTTCTCGTTCTCTCTCTTCAGACTCAAGAGTTAGGTTAACTGGAATCATATTTTATTGAACTTTTATTAAATTGAGTTATTGAGGTTGCTTTCTCCATGTTGATATTGAGAAAAGGGTTAAGATGGTATCCATTGCTATTATAGTAAGTGCACAAAGTTTCAGTCATTACTAAATTTCTCACTTGGTGTTTGCAGGCTGAGCTGTTCTCACGTCCTACCTCTCCCCAAAATATTTAAAAAAAAAAAATACAATCCAAATCTTAAGTATCTTTAGTTTGCCAGGGATAATCCTCACTTGCCAAAAGGGATTATGCATGAATTGTGTTCCTCAAATGTATACTTCTTGATGGATTGCCAGCACATTTGTGGAATATTCATCATCAAATGTGGGTAGATTATTTTTCACAGTGCCAGTTCCATTTTGTCATATATATATATTATTACTTGTCATTGGCTTAATTGCACAACATGTTTTCCATTCCTGTACACAAACTATAGTAGATTGAATGTCTAAATTACTTTTGCATGTCCTATTAGCAAATATTTAAAACCAAGAAATGAATGAGATATTGTTAGCTTCCCATTCTTCTTGCTGACCTCCAGAGACATCTTCCTAGTTCTTGATTGAAACACAAAATCAACTTGATCCGACAGGAGAGTCATATCCGTATCTGTGAATGTCTGGATTGATCCCAAAGCAGCTTATATCAGGAGTCCCCAACACCTGGTCTGTGGACCAGTACCGGGTACGGCATGCCAGCAACTGGTTCGCACAAACAAGGAAAGTCCTAACCACAGGATGCAGGCAGCACAAAAAACCAGGTCCCCTCCAGTCCACGGAAAAACCTCTCTCCACGTAACCAGTCCCTGGTGCCCCAAAGATTGGGAACCTCTGGCATTAATAATAATAATAATAATAATAATAATAATAATAATAATAATAATAATAATAATAATAATAATAATAATAATAATAATAATAATAATAATAATAATAATAATAATAATAAAGTTGGAAGGGACCTTAGAGGTCATCTGGTCCAACTCCTGCTCAGGCAGGAAACCCTATACCATTTCAGACAAATGGCTGTCCAGTCTCTTCTTAAAAACTTCCAGTGTTGGAGCATTCACAGCTTCTGGAGGCAGGTTGTTCCACCAGTTAATTGTTCTAACTGTCAGGAAGTTTCTCCTTAGTTCTAGGTTGCTCCTCTCCTTGATTAGTTTCCATCCGTTGCTTCTTGTCCTGCCTTCTGGGTCTTTGGAGAATAGCTTGGCTCCCTCTTCTTTGTGGCAGCCCCTGAGATATTGGAACACTGCTATCATGTCCCCCCTCGTCCTTCTCTTCATTAAACTAGACATATCCAATTCCAGCAGCCGTTCCTTATATGTTTTAGCTTCCAGTCCCCTAATCATCTTTGTTGCTCTTCTCTGTACTCTTTCTAGACTTCTAGAGTCTCAACATTTTTTTTTTACATCATGGTGACCAAAACTGGATGAAGTATTCCAAGTGTGGCCTTACCAAGGCATTGTAAAGTGGTATTAACCCTTCATGTGACCTCGATTCTATCCCTCTGTTACTGCAGCCTAGCACTGTGTTGGCCTTTTTGGCAGCTGCAGCACACGGCTGGCTCCTATTTAAGTAATTGTCCACTAGGACTCCGAGGTCCCACTCCTATGTTTCATCCCTGTCTATTATTTCAATGAATTGGAGAATAGTACAATATTATGAGCTTTCCAGCTATTCAGCACATCCCTTCAACCCCAAAACACACTTTTAGAATTGGGAACAAGAAGAAAAATTGAAATATTTGTTCTGCTCCCTGAATGGGATTCCCTTGCCATTATAAATACAGAATACAATCCATTTACTAATATTTGCCACTCAGTCTAATGCAGTGTTTCTCAACCTTGACAATTTAAAGGCGTGTGGACTTCAACTCCCAGAATTCCACAGCCAGCAATGCTGGCTGTGGAATTCTGGGAGTTGAAGTCCACACGCCTTAAAATTGTCAAGGTTGAGAAACACTGGTCTAATGCACAACACTCTATTTGGATAAGCACCAGTTCTCAGCAATTAAGACAAAGCTTTTCATCCTCAGGCTACCCGAGTGCACACAAACACACCCAACACAATCCTCGTGATTCTTCTATTTTAATTTAAATCTTAAAATTTAATGATGAGATCACCATTTGATTTCTACTCATTAAGGAAACGTTTTTTGAGGAATGAGGCTTACTTCAGATTACATAATTGATGATCTGGACTGCTCCATTATTAATCATTTCTGGATCTCATCTTTATGGATGATCCCAGATGATGCACCCCATAGGGATTAAAGATATAGGTCTTGTGGAAACAACTATTTTGAAAGGGGAAAAAAAAGTGGCCTAGATTGGCGGTCCCTTCCTTCCCAACTTCTTGTTAGCTTGCCACTGTTACAACGATTCTTCAGATGGATCCTTTGCTCCTTATTAAATATCAGATTCTGAAAGCAAGGAAGGATTTCATGTAAAATGGAATTGGAAAGTACCACAAACGTCATCCATAGTGCAATGCTCTACACTGTGCAAGAGGCCCACTTAAACTATCCTTGAGGGGTGGCTTTCCACTCTCTTCTTAAAACCTTCAAAGTTGAATCCACTGCTAGATAGAATAGAATAGAATAGAATAGAATAGAATAGAATAGAATAGAATAGAATAGAATAGAATAGAATAGAATAGAATAGAATAGAATAGAATAGAATAGAATAGAATAGAATAGAATAGGAGTAGAGTAGAATAGAGTAGAGTAGAGTAGAGTAGAATAAGAGTAAAGTGGAGTAAATAGAATAGAATAGAATAGAATAGAATAGAATAGAATAGAATAGAATAGAATAGAATAGAATAGAATAGAATAGAATAGAATAGAATAGAATAGAATAGAATAGGAGTAGAGTAGAGTAGAGTAGAGTAGAATAGAATAAGAGTAGAGTAAAGTGGAGTAAATAGAATAGAATAGAATAGAATAAGAGTAGAATAGAATAAGAGTAGAGTAGAGTAAAGTGGAGTAAATAGAACAGAACAGAACAGAACAGAACAGAACAGAATAGAATAGAAGCAGAGTAGAGTAGAGTAGAGTAGAGTAAAGTAAAGTAAAGTAAAGTAAAGTACAGTAGAAACAAGAGGAAAGAAGAGGATAGGATAGGATAGGATAGGATAGGATAGGATAGGAGAGGAGAGGAGAGGAGAGGAGAGGAGAGGAGAGGAGAGGAGAGGAGAGGAGAGAAGAGAAGAGAAGAGACGAGACGAGACGAGACGAGACGAGAAGAGAAGAGAAGAGAAGAGAAGAGAAGAGAAGAGAAGAGAAGAGAAGAGAAGAGAAGAGAAGAGAAGAGAAGAGAAGAGAAGAGAAGAGAAGAGAAGGACCTGGAGGTCTTCTAGTTCAGCCCGCTGCTTAGGCAGGAAACCCTATACCATTTCAGACAAAATGATGCCAAAACACTTGTGGATTGAGTCAATCCCTAAAAAAAATAATGGCACCCTATGATCTGAACTTAACAGCTATGAATCATGGGTGTTGAAGGATCTAAGTCTGTAAATAAATCGTCACCACTAAGTCGAAATATTAAACAGCTAAGCTATCAAACCAACCTTGCAGAGTATCTTGAGAGGATACCGTTAACAAAGGCTTCTCCTGGAATCCTACATTTAATGAATATACCGTCTTTGTAGCTGTAATGTTAGTCACGTAGTGCAAACCACTTAGAAAATGTGCTTGCTGCCATCACTTAATCTATCCCAATACTCAGTTTCAGAGGAATAATTAGACCGCCAGTGGAAAATTATACACTTGATATTCAAAACCATTAGGTGCCATGATTTCTTTTTTTTTTTTGTCCCCCTTCCATTCAATCATGTCTGATTCTCAGAGACTGCTTGGACAAATCCCAGCAGTTTTCCAGTTGTCAGAAGTGGTTTGTCATTGCCTCCTTCCTAGGGCTCAGAGAAAGGGACTGGCCTAAGACCAACGAGTTGGCTTTGTGCATAAGATGGAGCTAGAATTCACAATCTCCCGGTTTCTAGGCAGATGCCTTAATCCAGACATGTCAAACTCGCAGTGCCCACGCGATGTCAAGCAACGTATCGGGATGGTTTTGCCATTGCTGGCAATGGGGTCGGCCCGGCTTCTGGATGATGCGTCCGGCCCGTGGGCCAGTAGTTTGACACCCGTGCCTTAATCACTGCATCAAACCACTGTATGAACTTACAGGAACATATTGCCTTGATGATTCATCTATTGCAGAGGTCCCCAACCTTTTGGACACCAAGGACCGGTTCCATGGGGAGAGGTTTTTCTGTGGACCGGATGGTGTGTGGTTTTGTGTGCTGCCTGCATCTCGTGGATGGGGCTCTGCTTGTTTGTGCAGACCGGTAGCTGGCATGCTGCAGCCCGGTACCGATCTGCAGCCCAGGGTTTTGGGGGGGTCCCCTGATCTATTATCTTGGTATTTGGGGGCAAAATAGTTGCTTAGGACAGACCTAACACCATTCAGACCAAATCAGTAAGAAAGGGCTTAAAAGAACAAGGAAAAGGTGAGCTACAGATTTTCTGATGATAATTTGAAGAATCACAAGAATCACAATCACACTGTGCACACAAATAGATTGCAGATTTTCATCTGCAGACCATCCATTGTTGTCATGATCCTTCTCCCTCTTTCCCCCCCTCTCTCTCTGCACCAAAGTATGATAAAGGCCCTAGAGAAATTAATGAGACATAATGGTTTCATCCACTTTCATCATTGCTAGGATAGAGAATATCAGAAAATGTGATCCAATACAAAAGTTTGATGCAGGTGAAATTCTGAAGCTGTACTCCCAACAATTTTAGTATTAATACCACTTTACAATGCCTTGGTAAGGCCACACTTGGAATACTGCATCCAGTTTTGGTCACCATGATGTAAAAAAGATGCTGAGACTCTAGAAAGAGTGCAGAAAAGAGCAACAAAGATGATTAGGGGACTGGAGGCTAAAACATATAAGGAATGGTTGCTGGAATTGGGTATGTCTAGTCTAATGAAGAGAAGGACGAGGGGGGACATGATAGGAGGGTTCCAATATCTCAGAGGCCGCCCCAAAAAAGAGGGAGTCCAGCTATTTTCCAAAGCACCTAAAGGCAGGACAAGAAGCAATGGATGGAAACTCATCAAGGAGAGAAGCAACCTAAAACTAAGGAGAAACTTCCTGACAGTTAGAACAATTAACCAGTGTAACAACCTGCCTCCAGAAGCGATGAATGCTCCAACACTGGAAGTTTTTAAGAAGAGACTGGGCAACCATTTGTCTAAAATGGTATAGGGTTTCCTGCCTGAGCAGGGGATTGGACTAGATGACCTCCAAGGTCCCTTCCAACTTATTATTATTATTATTATTATTATTATTATTATTATTATTATTATTATTATTATTATTATTATTATTATTATTATTATTATTATTATTATTATTATTATTATTATTATTATTATTAATAATAATAATAATTATTATTATTATTATTATTATTATTATTATTATTTTCCCCCAATGGATTCACTATGAAATCCACGGAAGGAACAGTGGCGGATGGGAAGGAAAGTTCATTGTCACTTTTGCTATCTGGATTTGATCAGCCGGATTTTCCCAGTTTAACACCCAACTTGAGTTTTCACCCACCTGCAAATTGAAGGGCTCTTAAGACTTAACTCAAGAGGGATAATTTTTTTTCTTCTTCTTAAAGAATCTTTGGTCTATTTCCAAAATATATATGACATACCGTAGATATGGGAAATTCTAAATGCTTAGCTCAGGAGTAGGCCACCTTGGCTCTTTTATGACTTGTGGACTTCAACTCCCAGAATTCCTGAGCCAGCCTGGCTCAGCATGGAAACCTCTCCCTTTCCCCTCAGCATGGCTGGCTCAGGAATTCTGGGAGTTGAAGTCCACGAGTCATAAAAGAGCCAAGGTTGCCTACCTCTGGCCTAGGCCTAGGCCACTTTATGACTGGTGGACTTCAACTCCCAGAATTCCTGAGCCAGCCTGGCTCAGCATGGAAACCTCTCCCTTTGCCCTCAGGATGGCTGGCTCAGGAATTCTGGGAGTTGAACTCCATGAGTCATAAAAGAGCCAAGGTTGCCTACCTCTGGCCTAGGCCTACGCCTCTTTATGACTTGTGGACTTCAACTCCCAGAATTCCTGAGCCAGTCTGGCTCAGCATGGAAACCTCTCCCTTTCCCCTCAGCGTGGCTGGCTCAGGAATTCTGGGAGTTGAAGTCCACGAGTCATAAAAGAGCCAAGGTTGCCTACCCCTGGCCTAGGCCTAGGCCTCTTTATGACTTGTGGACTTCAACTCCCAGAATTCCTGAGCCAGCCTGGCTCAGCATGGAAACCTCTCCCTTTCCCCTCAGCGTGGCTGGCTCAGGAATTCTGGGAGTTGAAGTCCACCAGTCATAAAAGAGCCAAGGTTGCCTACCCCTGGCTTAGCTGCTCTCGGTGGGACACCATTATACACTTTTTCCACAGTGTTGTTTATACCATCTCCATCAAGTCTGCCAATACTATTATGTTTAGATCAGCCCATTTCACAAAGTGTAACCCAGAAATTCATGTCAGAACTTTTGGACCGGGAACCAAAAATCAAGGATGCATTGAAGTAAAATAGCAAAATCAATTCTTGTCTTTTTCTTGTCTTTCTTTCTTTTTTGTTAGTATTTTAGTGGTGGCAAAAACTAAAAGAAAATAAAAAGGCAATCAATGGCTTGATATAGTTTGAAATCTGCCAGCCAAATTGAGGGAGGGGTCAAGCTGGTCATCAGTCATTCTTTGCACCCACAAGAGATATAAGTCCAGACCTCCTTCAATTTTGTTGACTCTTATTTATCACCAATTTGCTTTAATAGTTTATGCTCAGATTTTTGTTTAGAGAATAAACTTGTACTCATTTGAACAACCCTGGTGTCCAATTTCTTGCACCTGACACCAGTCAGCAATAAAATTCTCATTCTATTTAAGGAAATGGAAGGAATTATACCATGTATTTAATATAGAATATTTTTTTCCTTTTTTCTATGTATTGTACAATTTGATTACAACATAAAAATGAAGAACATTATCTTTCTGCCTGCCTCACACCGATACGTCCGCCCATCCATCCATCCATCCATCCATCCACAGCCTAAGCATTCCATTGTGCTTATACAAATGTCATTCAAAGAAAATGTTACTTATATGCTTTTATAAGAATCCAATGAAGAACAACATATAGGAAAGTGTGTGCAAGAGAAAGTGAGCAGAAGTACAATGACTAAAAACTGTAATAATGGAGGGTGACGGGAGGAACACCGCGGTGTTGTCCATGAAACCAGATCAAAGCTTGTACTATGAGACACCAACACATTTTGTAGCCCACAATGCTAAAAGAACCACAAATGCATTAAGACCATTGTGGGCCCTAAGCACATTTATTTTTGGACTAATATCTCCTTAGGGATATAAAAATATTCCCTAGATCTATAGGCCTCGAGAAGTCACAGAGAATAGCATAATAAAGTAGTAATGGTAACTTAAATATATTTAATTTCAGGATATAGGAGTTTGGTTTTTCTGTTACTTTTCAGATTTTTTGATTGAGCCTAATATATTTCCACTGGCCCTAGACATTTTGCCTATTATGCCTACGTGAAAATATGATCATTAAGAGAAGCGTTGTCAAAATATTAGGGTAATTGAGAGTTCATACATGAGGGTGTGATCCAAGTAGGCTGATGGGCGGCCGATGTGAACGAATGATAACGCAAGGACTTTCCAGATGTCAGTTCAAGTGTAATTTTTTGTTGTTGTTGTTATTAAACATGGGTTGCGACAGAAGCTTCTACAAGGACTTGCACACAACCATGACGGATGGATGGGTTTCGTCTGCCGTTCAGTTAGCTCCATCAACTCACTCAAGACACATTTTGAACAGATTATGTACTGTAAAACTTGGGAGACCATACATTTAACAGGAGATTTTGCTCTGGAGGCTTTGCTTCCCACACTGTATGGAAAAGGGGCGGGAAAATAAAAGAGGAAAGAACAAAACTCATAGAGTTTGACAGCTACGGAGGCAACACTTGCCATTTACATTATAAGCCCAAATATTATTATTATTTTTTTTGCAACACAACTATATATTAATTTAATAAAATACACAATATAGCTCTTATACACTCAACAATTTGGCTCAAATGCACTGAATCTGCAATAAATCAAGAAAAAATATGTCATTTGATGTAAACACATTGAATCTTCTTACATTTGCACATTTAAATGATTTGGGTGAAGGTCTGGAATCTCGGCACTCGAGCTAGTTGCTGTCCATAAATGAATTACAACAGGTGTTAATCACGTTAATTTGTCTCCGCTCTTATTTCCCCGTGTAACGGCAATTAAAGCGGCCTTCTCATATTGTGCCTCAGGTATAAAGCATAGTTACCTCAATTCTTGCTAGACACTCCTTCCCTTTCTTTCCTTATCACATTAATTCATTTATGCATGTGCAGGACAAACATAGACTCGATCATTTTACATCTAACTTTAATATGATATGAGCCGTGTTACTACTGATCAGGATAATTTCGCTGAATGAAGTTATGGAATGCATTTGGAGGGGTTTCCATATTTTTTTTTCCTTTTCATTTCTTTCTTTCTCTTTTAAGGATGTGGCAGATGCCTTTATACAGAAATGCTTATCAGAAATGAATGTTAATGCTTTGTGTACTTGGTTGTCGGACTACAAGAACATTTGTTTGTATGTTTATCAGATTTCTGATGTGGGATTTTCCCCTAGAAATCTCTAATGACTGTTGTAAACTTATCACACAACTATCCCACCCTGATTTTTATGGGGTCTACAGGTAAACAGTGAAGTCAACATTAACTATCGGTCCTAAAAAATCTGATTCCATTTATCTTACTCCTTTCTCTTCGATTGTCAAAGTGGTCCCAATCTTTCTTTCTTTCTTTCTTTCTTTCTTTCTTTCTTTCTTTCTTTCTTTCTTTCTTTCTTTCTTTCTTTCTTTCTTTCTTTCTTTCTTTCTTTCTTTCCTCTCTCTCTCTCTCTCCCTTCCTTCCTTCCTTCCTTCCTTCCTCCCTTTTTTTCTTTTTTTCTTTTTTTCTTTTTTTTAAAAAAACATACACCATATTGTTCTAATGGAAGTTTGGTAAAAAAAACACGAAACCAGTGTTATCTGAAAAAAAGAAAAGAAAAAAAAAGAAAGAGCAGTGAAACAAACAAACTGGAGGGCACTTCAGATGTTCACTAAAAGCCTTAAAGCAGCATTGGTCTTTTGTTCATCCCTGTATAAATTTGTAGAACCAGGGGAGATTTATTTTTTCTTTCTTTTTTCTTTTTTTTAAATATATAATTCAGCAGAAGAAGCAAATCAATGCCAGACTGTCTTTTTTTGTTTTTTTTTGTTTTTGTTTTGTTTCTGTTTTGCTTCATTTTCTCACAGCCATGGGGTCGTTTGCCCGACAGTCCTGCAAAAGCTTGTCGATCTCCCGCACCACTTCCTCCGCGTCTACGGACTCTCTCCCTAGTTCCCTGTTCGAACGGTCTATCTGTTCCAAGACAGAGTCCATATCAGCGGAGTCTCGGCTGACCCGGGAATGCACCTCGGCAAAGACCCTGGCCATCTGATCAGACGCCATGTAGGCAGCGTCTCTGGACTGTTTACTAGGTGACAGGTACTGGCTGTTGGGTTCAGCCAAGGCCCCCGTTTTCACTTCGCAACCATCCAGGGGTCCTTTCGTCGAAGGCTCGACACAGGTCTTGGTTGGGCTGCTGGATGCTGAGGGGACCTCCTGGAGGAGAGGGCTCAGGGCACGTTTGGCTTTGAGATAAGGTTTCACATTGGCAATGAGAATGGTGTGCTCTCGCTTGTCCTTCCCAAATGTACAAAAGGTCTTTTTCCCCGTAGGGTTCACAGTTTCGTAAGTCTCAGTCTCGACGTTAGCTTCCACCGTGGGCACAAAGAGATTTGTTCGGTAGTCGGCATTGTCCGCTTGGTTAGAGGCAGGGAACTGGGGCATCCAACATCTGTCAGAATGGCCAAGCACTCGGCATTCATCGGTGCAGTTAATGCATTCCTCTTGTTCTGCAAAACAAAGGAGAAACAACAAGGCTTTTAAAGTCATTTTAATCAGCCGCCTTGATCTGGTCCCAGTCTGTTCGTTCAATTTGCAGGGTTTCCTGGGAGCAAACAGAAATTATAATCAAAACTTTCCAGGAAGGTGTCAGAAACCAGTAGGTTGAGGGGCTTGGTTTATTGGAGCTACTATCAAAGCACAACAGCGGTTGTATTACTTTTGACAAGCTCACATTTAATGCACAGTGGCAGACAAATCCTTTCCTGTGTTATTATCGGCACAAAGTAAACTCTTATTATTACATGACAGTCATCCAGCAAAACAATCCCAATTTAACAGAGATCTTCTGGGTGAAATTCAGCTTGCTTAATTTGTGTGAACCATTCTTACTTCTGTAGAATAAGCCACTCTTTGGTTATTGGATCTGCTGAGGAAAGATAAATCTTTGGAGTCTCTTAGCTAATCTTCATTGCTTTTTCAGGTTATATTCTCTGATCAGAGACTGAAAGGTCTCTGAGGCAAATGAGGATAATGATAATAATGATAATAATGAGGATAATGATAACAACAACAATGATGACGATGATGATGGAAGGGACCTTAGAGGTCATCTAGTCCAACCCCAGCTCAGGCAGGAAACCCTATACCATTTCAGACAAATGGCTGTCCAGTCTCTTCTTAAAAACTTCCAGTGTTGGAGCATTCACAAATTCTGGAGGGAGGTTGTTCCATGATTAATCGTTCTAACTGTCAGGAAGTTTCTCCTTAGTTCTAGGTTGCTTCTGTCTTTGGTTAGTTTCCATCCGTTGCTTCTTGTCCTGCCTTCAGGTGCTTTGGAGAAGAGCTTGACTCCCTCTTCTTTGTGGCAGCCCCTGAGATATCATGTCCTCCCTCATCCTTCTCTTCACTAAACTAGACATACCCAATTCCAGCAGCCGTTCCTTATATGCTTTAGCCTCCAGTCCCCTAATCATCTTTGTTGCTCTTCTCTGCACTCTTTCTAGAATCTCAACATCTTTTTTACATCGCGGTGACCAAAACTGGATGCCGTATTCCAAGTGTGGCCTTACCAAGGCCTTGTAAAGTGGTATTAACACTTCACGTGATCTTGATTCTATCCCTCTGTTAATGCAGCCTAGGACTGTGTTGGTTTTTTTTGGCAGCTGCAGCACACGGCTGGCTTATGTTTACGTGATTGTCCACTAGGACTCCGAGATCCCTCTCACAGTTGCTACTATTGAGCAAGGTACCACCCATACTATACCTGTGCATTTATAAAGGTAAATGTAAATGAATTTTTTTTCAGGAGAAACATAAGCATGTTGCCTGTTCCAATAATCAAGAGATTTTAATATAATTGCATCCAGTGGTGGGAATCAGATACGTGAACAACCAGTTCTCTGCCTGGATGCTGCTTCCAGAAGTCCATTCTGGGCCTGGGACACAAAAAAAATAGCTAGCGGTTCTGCAAAAGTAGTGCAAACCGGCTGAATCCCCCCACTGCTTGCATTTTACTCAATGTACGCTAAAACTTGACTGTAAGCTATTGGTTTATCAGATCCATTTCCCTTTATTGGAGATACTGTGTAACCTGGGAACCGGATTTCCTGAAAATCAATAAGGCACAACATGAAAAGACACTTCATTAAGTATTAGAATATGTGAAAGCATTTGTGGGGCGGGGGGGGAAGAGTTTCAAAAGAGTCCAAATTCAATTAACTGAAGACCTATTTATTTTCAATAGGAACTTTAAGCCCATATGTACTCAAGCCTATGTTCCCTTCTAACAAATGGTTTTTCGAAGTGCTTGCAATATTGACTGTACCACGTTCTCTCTCTAAATGTGCAGGATGTTTATATCTTGCATTCTGTTTATTCTGATATTTGTCTGTTGGGGTTTTTTTTATTCAATCTTTCTGCTCGCAGGATGTTCATATACTTGGTCCAGAAACAAGACTTTTAATGATTTATAAAGGCATAAAATGCAGGCTTAAACTTTTTATTATTATTATTATCAGATGCCTATTGCCACTTTTTCCATGAACAATAGAAATGTTTTCTTGCTACTTAACTGGGATCCTTCCTTCCTTCCTTCCTTCCTTCCTTCCTTCCTTCCTTCCTTCCTTCCTTCCTTCCTTCCTTCCTTCCTTCCTTCTCCCTCCCTTCTTCCTTCATCCCTTCCTTCCTTCCTTCCTTCCTCCCTTCTCCCTCCCTTCTTCCTTCATCCCTTCCTTCTCCCTCCCTTCTTCCTTCCTTCCTTCCTTTATCACTCCCTCCCTCTCTCCCTCCTTCCTTTCTCCTTCCTTCCTTCCTTCCTACCTCCCTCCCTCCTTTCTCCCTGCCTGCCTCCCCCTCCTTCCTTCCTTTCTCTCTCCCTCCCTCCTTCCTCCCCCTCCTTCCTTCCTCCCTCCCTCCCTTCCTTCCTTCCTCCCTCCCTCCCTCCCTCCTCCCTCCATCCATCTATCTATCACTCAGATTAACTAAGTGCTGACTCTTCTTGAAGGGTATATTTATGTTTAAAATACCACTAACCTTCCATTTTAGGGATTTTTTGTAAAGGAATGCAGGATAGTGTTAATGAAGGCATGGATAGGGTATTCCAGGAGGAAACGTGGTTTCCCAGTCCTTGGAAAGTAGGAAGTATGAATAAGAATCTCAGAAGAGCCACACATTGATTCTGCTTGATATTATAAGAAGGCAAAAAAAAAGAGAAACTTCAGCACCCTATAACAATCCTGCATTTCTCACCGTGTCTGTTTCTTGACCTGGATTACACCTCAAAGGACGGAGAGATTTCTAAGCACAAAGAGATGAATTGAAGATGAAAGTATTAAAATTGTAGAAGGGAAAAGTCTGCCTCACTACACTTTATTGAAATAGGCTATCATAACAGAATCTTGCAGGCCTGATCTTGCTTGACTTTGTCCCCTGAACCCCTTCTGAATTCATTCATTCATTTATTTGTTTGTTTGTTTGTTTGTTTATTTCACAATTTATTTGTAAGGAGGCTGGAACTCATTGGTCGTCTCACGCTGCAATGGACAAGGACACACGTTCAATCGTGCAGCTATTAAGATTGTCGGATGAGTCGGCACAAAAACAGCCAGGGGAATGATGGAAGCCTGGGAAACAGGTCCCATCTCAGTCAACAGGAGTGCTGATTTACCACCAGCCTATCAAGTAATTAGAAGGTGAGAGCTGGGCAGTACAGACAAATGACTTAAACACATCCCGGATCACCATCTAAAAAGCCACTTACAACAGGCACTATAAATACCCACACCCAAAAGAGCACAGCACACGAGAGCCGTGGGGACATTTACATGTTCATTTCTGTCTTTTCAGCGGATCCCAACTCCTCATCAATTGCTAGAGAGAAGTTCCTTGAAGAGTCCGAACACTTGGAAAAACAAAATCTCTGGTCCAGGTGACTGACCCAGATTGGGTCCTGCAAAATTTATTTGCTGCCCAGCTTGTGTCTAAACAACTTTGGGCCACTTACTACATAAAACAAACAAACAAACAAAAAAACTATATTCTTTCCCAGGATTTATAGAATGCTTGGGCCCTCTTTTGCCTAGGCCAGGGATAGGCAACCTTGGCTCTTTTATGACTCGTGGACTTCAACTCCCAGAATTCCTGAGCCAGTCATGCTGAGGGGAAAGGGAGAGGTTTCCAAGCTGAGCCATGCTGGCTCAGGAATTCTGGGAGTTGAAGTCCACGAGTCATGAAGGGGTCATAATTCCCCCACGCTAGCTCAGGAATTCTGGGAGTTGAACTCCACGAGTCATGAAGGGGCCATAGTTCCCACATGCTGGCTCAGGAATTCTGGGAGTTGAAGTCCACGAGTCATGAAGGGGCCATAGTTCCCCCATGCTGGCTCAGGAATTCTGGGAGTTGAAGTCCACGAGTCATGAAGGGGCCATAGTTCCCCCATGCTGGCTTAGGAATTCTGGGAGTTGAAGTCCATCGGTCATGAAGGGGCCAAAGTTTTCCCCATGCTGGCTCAGGAATTCTGGGAGTTGATGTCCACGAGTCATGAAGGGGCCATAGGTCCCCCATGCTGGCTCAGGAATTCTGGGAGTTGAAGTCCACGAGTCATGAAGGGGCCATAGTTCCCCCATGCTGGCTCAGGAATTCTGGGAGTTGATGTCCACGAGTCATGAAGGGGCCATAGGTCCCCCATGCTGGCTCAGGAATTCTGGGAGTTGATGTCCACGAGTCATGAAGGGGCCATAGGTCCCCCATGCTGGCTCAGGAATTCTGGGAGTTGAAGTCCACGAGTCATGAAGGGGCCATAATTCCCCCATGCTGGCTCAGGAATTCTGGGAGTTGAAGTCCACGAGTCATAAAAGAGCCAAGGTTTCCTACCCCTGGCCTAAGCTATGCTTCTTGCATATCGTGAAAGGAAAGATTGTCTCCTTTTCAAAGGGGATTAGCTTTGCCCTTGAGCACCCCCCCACCTCTGCACTTCTTTCCCATTTCTTCAATAGGGCTGAACACGGACCAGCAGCTTCCCTCCCCCCTCCCTGCTTTCTTCCTTTATGCCTTTGCGCTGAAAACAGAGCTGAAGTATTGATTATCATACCTTACAAGCTGCTTACCACCAATATTAGCCTCGCGGGTTGATTTGCAGCAAGCTGGGAGATCAGGGAAGAACATTAAAAAAGAAGGTAGTTTTATACGAACAGTGTTTTGTTTTTTGATTGGGTTTTTATTTTATTTTTTGGTACCCTTAAAAGAAGAAACAAGAAACTCTCCCCTCCAGAGCCAATTAGCACTGCCGAGGGCTACATTAGCATTTTCGAGAAATTAGGCTCCATCGCAAAGGCAGAAATAAATATGTAAGTGTCCCCACAGCTCTCGTTGTGTTGCAAATCTGGGTCGGAAGAGTGATATGCTCCGCTGGTCTTTATCAGAATCCAAGCTTACCTGCCTCCCAGGTGCAAATAAACCCTGAGCAGTTCAAGTTTGTACAATGAAGAGCAACAGCCTGGAGGCTTTCCTCCGTCTCTGGAGACAGTGAGGTAAACAACCAGAAATGTGGTGTGCACGTTAGGGAGAACCATTCCGAATATAGATCAGAGAAATTAGCCACCAAGAAGAAAAAAAGAAAGCAAGTCACCGAGGATGGAGTGCAGCTGCTAAATCGGAGCCACAAAACGCAGAGCAGAGAATCCAGAGTCATCCAATGAATAGATACAGCGCCACTAAGGGCAGGAGAAAAGGCTTTGGGGAAAGTGCCAAGAAAAGCAACTAAGATGATTAAGGGTCCGGAGACAAAACAAAACAAAACATATGAAGAATGAATGCAGGAAGTTGGGTATGGCCAGTCTACAGAAAAGAAGGACTAGGGCAGTGGTTCTCAACCTTTTTAATGTCGCAATCCCCAACCGGTCGTATGTCTAGGACTATTTACCTGCCCAGGAGCACCACACATGCGTGGTGTTGCCCCCTGCACCGGCCGAGGCGTAGCTGGCAAGGGGCAGTGACGGCACAGGACAACCACCAGCTGAGCCACCAGCTGGCCCAGCCCAAGGGAGGTAAGGCACCCGCGGGGCCCCACGTGCACCAGCAGCCCTTCCTGTGCCCGCCGGCCTCCCACCTCCCACCCCTGGCCCTTTTTTACTTACATTTGTAGTAGTTGCTCAGCAGGGAGGGGTGGAAACTTCCAGACTGCTCCCCTTCGCTGCAGACAACTTGCAGCACCGTTTGCAGACTGGGACTTTTGGCGGGCTCAGCAGGGCAGAGACAGCCTGGACAATTCCTATTGGCTTTTGAAAGCCAATAGAATTAGACTCTATTCAAGAGAGTCTATTCTATTGGCTTTCAAAAGCCAATAGAGTAAGAGGGAGTAGCACAGCTAAGGAAAAAGGGGGAAAAACTGGCAGACTGCGTTGTTTGGCGACCCCCGTGAAATGGTCGTTCAACCCCAAATGGGGTCGCGACCCACAGGTTGAGAACCGCTGGACTAGGGGGTGAGATGACAGCAGTGTTTCAGTATTTGTGGGGCTTCTATAAAGAAGAGGGGATCTCCTTATTTTCCAAAGCATCCAGAAGGCAGGACAAGAAACAAGATCTTTGTTGTTCAGGGTTGAACTGTGGGGTCCTTGGTGCTCTCTGAGCTTGGTGGTTTTTCTTGCTGATGTTTCATTAGCTAACTAATGCTGATGATGTTACCTAGTTTAGTAATGAAATGTCTTCAAGAAAACCACCAAGTTCACAGTGCATCAAGGACTCATCCTCATCCAGTATTTGAGGGGCTGCCCCAAAGAAGAGGGAGTCAAGCTCTTCTCCAAAGCACCTGGAGGCAGGACAAGAAGCAACAGATGGAAACTAATCAAGGAGAGAAGCAACCTAGAACTAAGGAGAAATTTCCTGAAAAATAGAAAAATTAACCAGTGGAACAACCTGCCTCCAGAAGCCGTGAATGCTCCAACACTGGAAGTTTTTAAGAAGTTTTTAAGATATATATATGGGTGAGCAAAGAAGTCCTTAATTTTGCAATTTCCACATTGGGCAAATGATGCATTTGGCATTTCAACAGCAAAGATGGTCAATGAACATAGCTTTGGCATGACACACATTCTCTGCACATGGAAATCATTTTCACTTCTACTCCTTGTATGCAATGTTCAGACAACACAGCTGATTCTAGCCAAAACGTGATCAATACGGCTTCTGCCTTTTTTTTAAAAAAAAAACACCTGTCTTTGACCTTATTTGCACCTTTTCCCCTCTAGGTTTAAAAGAACAATCAAAGGAAGTAGAGTAAGAACACCCATAGTTCCATTTTCACTGATCTGCCACCAGTTCCTGAATCACTCCAGTCTAGTTTCAGTGGGAGA
Organism: Bothrops alternatus; assembly: GCA_034064705.1. NCBI lineage: Eukaryota > Metazoa > Chordata > Lepidosauria > Squamata > Viperidae > Bothrops > Bothrops alternatus. Next base: position 97,907 of record JARGCV010000811.1, on the reverse strand, counting down.
TCTTATGGAAATAGAAAATGATTACACCTCGGCAGTGTTTTTTTTTTTTTTTTTTGGTAAAAAAAACTTATTGGGAAAGTTGACCTGCATCTATTTCTCCATTTCAATTGGTGTTTTTCCAACTCGGCAACTTTAAGATGTGTGGACCTTAACTCCTGTCTTGCTGGGGGATTCTGAGAGTTGAAGTCCACACATCTTAAGTTGCCAAGTTTGAAGCCCACTTAATCTAAATTCTCCATATCGGTCTGCACCTTATCCAGCTGCAAGATTGCCTATACTTTTACAAAGGAATGAAAACAGAAATTCAGCGTTGATATATCAAACCAAGTGAACGTGTAAAATAATAGGGTCCTCCACAATCCCCAAAGCATTTTGGAAAGGGCCCCAGTGACTTCACTAGCCTTCAAAGACACTTTCCCATCAAAAATAGAAATTTGATAAAATAAATAAATAAATAAATAAAAAGTGATCGTAAACAGCTGAGAGCAAAAGAATTGAGGCTTTTGAACTATGGTGCTGGAGAAGACTGCAGTGAGTCCCCTGGACTGCAAGGCGATCAAACCGGTCAGTCCTAGAGGAGATCAACCCTGACTGCTCTTTAAAAGGCCAGATCCTGAAGTTGAAACTCAAGTACTTTGGCCACCTAATGAGAAGGAAGGACTCCCTGGAGAAGAGCCTAATGCTGGGAAAGATGGAGGGCAAGAGAAGAAGGGGACGACAGAGAATGAGGTGGCTGGATGGAGTCCCTGAAGCAGCAGGCGTGAGCTTTAATGGACTCCAGAAGATGGTAGAGGACAGGAAGGCCTGGAGGAGATCAACCCCGACTGCTCTTTAGAAGGCCAGATCCTGAAGTTGAAACTCAAGTACTTTGGCCACCTAATGAGAAGGAAGGACTCACTGGAGAAAAGCCTAATGCTGGGAAAGATGGAGGGCAATAGAAGAAGGGGACGACAGAGAAGGAGGTGGCTGAAGCAGTAGGCATGAGCTTAAATGGACTCCAGAAGATGGTAGAGGACAGGAAGGCTTGGAGGAACGTTGTCCATAGGGTCGCGATGGGTCGGACAAAATTTCACAACTAACAACAAAAACAAGCAGTTGTGAACATGACATGAAGGAAACTGGAATCCAGTTTCAGAAATGGATGAATCCAAGGACCCAACTGATTAGGTCAAGAGCAACTAAAATGATCAAAGGCCTGGAGACTAAAACATATGAAGAATGGCTGCAGGACTTGAGTTTGGCTAGTCTAAAAAAAAGAAGAAAGAGGGGTGACATGATAGTAGTATTCCAATATTTGAGGGGCTACCACAAAGAAGTCGTCAAACTATTCTCCAAAGCACCTGAGGGCAGCACAAGAAACAATGGTTGGAAACTGACCAAAGAGATGAGATGAGATGAGATGAGATGAGATGAGATGAGATGAGATGAGATGAGATGAGATGAGATGAGATGAGATGAGATGAGATGAGATAAGCTTTATTGTTTGTTTGTTTTTACTGCGGGCACAACAGCACACATCAAAAATGAAATTTAGTTGCCCGCTCTCAAAGTGAAACACATAGATGACACACACCTAAACATACTATGTACAACATATATATAGACCCACACCCCTACATATACATAGCAAATAAATATTAAATACTGTCCATCTTGAATATATAACAGAAGGAGGAATGCTGTATGGAATGAAACTATGGCTGAATCTGGATGTTCTGCAACCTAGAATTAAGGAGAAAGTTCCTGACAGTGAGGACAATTAACTAGTGGAACAGACGTTGCCTTCAGATACTTTGGAAAAAGTGCAGAGAAGAGCAACTGTTCAGTTCTGTGCGTTGGTAAGGCATTCACACAAGGCAGGTGTAACAACCATTGCTTCTTTATTCAAGCTTCAACAGAACCAACACAAAATGGTGCGGATCCCTTTGTGTACCCTTTTGCAGGGAACAGCGTCAGCCAATAAATGCAACGTATTTTCCCGCTTTGCGCATGTGCAATAGGCTAGAGACAAACCCTTGTGATACGAAGGATGTATACATGTCTATTGCTTAAATAATCATTTAAAAGAAAGGAAAAGAAAGTTGGTATGCATGTGAAATAAGTATATGTTAAAAATGAAGATACATTTCCCCTGTTCACTCATTCATTAAAAAGAACTACATCTCTCTTTTGAATTTGCCATAGTTTACAATTTCATTTTATAATTCATATTACACTTACTACATTTCCTGACATTTATATTCTCTTAAGAGCTTAATGTGATTTTTGGAGTTTTTAAAATGATATATTGTACTCCATTACTTACAATTAATTACTGTTGCACTGGGGGAAAAAAGTCATTTATGTGATCCTTGTAAATTCCTTGTTTGTGCTTTTACTTGTATTTTACTTTATTTTATTGCATCTTTTTTTGTTCTTTTTCCTTCATTGTTCATATATTAAAAAGTTTAATAAAATATCATTCTATTCTATTCTATTCTATTCTATTCTATTCTATTCTATTCTATTCTATTCTATTCTATTCTATTCTATTCTATTCTATTCTATAATAATAATAATAATAAAGTTGGAAGGGACCTTGGAGGTCATCAAGTCCAACCCCCTGCTCAGGCAGGTAACCTTATACCATTTTGGACAAATGGTTGTCCAGTCTCTTCTTAATAATTTCCAGTGTTGGAGCATTCACCGCTTCTGGAGGCAGGTTGTTCCACTGGTTAATTGTTCTATCTGTCAGGAAGTTTCTCCTTAGCTCTAGGTTGCTTCTCTCCTTGATGAGGTTCCATCTGTTACTTCTTGTCCTGCCTTTAGGTGCTTTGGAGAATAGCTTGACTCCCTCTTCTTTGTGGCAGCCCCTGAGATATTGGAACACTGATATCATGTCATCCCTAATCCTTCTCTTCATTAAACTAGACACACCCAATTCCATCCTTATATGTTTTAACCTCCAGTCCCCTGATCATATTTGTTGCTCTTCTCTGGACTCTTTCTAGAGTCTCAATATCTTTTTTACATCTTGGTGACCAAAACTGGATTCTATTCTATTCTATTCTATTCTATTCTATTCTATTCTATTCTATTCTATTCTATTCTATTCTATTCTATTCTATTCTATTCTATTCTATTCTATTCTATTCTATTCTATTCTATTCTATTCTATTCTCTCATCCTGTCTTCAAACATCAGTTAAATTATGTTGAAATGTTCACACAACCTTCCTATTATATTATGATGGATCTTGACATAATGTATGTTCACATTTATCCTAATATTTTAAATTTATATCCTTTAATTGCAGGCATTTATTCCTCATTGGTAGTTGCCCCGACATGGATTCAAGTGTAGGAAGGAAAAAAGGGATTCTCACCAACCACTTTCTTAAATGCTTTTACTCGCTCTGTCTTAAGAGTTCTTCTTTTCACTTAGAAGGTTAGATTCAAGTGTTTAACTTTAGCTTCCATCGTTATCATAAATATGCCACTTTTGAAAACCTCTCATGAGCCTTGAACTTTGTGTGTGCCAGGTTTTTGAACTATTCACTGGAATCTAAACTTAACTGGGACAGAAATATTTGGAGAGAGAAAGGTAGAAATTTAAGATTGAATGGATGTCTTGGCTGCAGTTTGGCGAGTTATAAGGGTATATTTTGAACTGGTGTTTTTTCATTTCAAACATCTCCAACTGGACATTTCTTCTGTGGAAGAAATGGACTGACGTGTCCATGAAAACTTTGCTCTCCTTTGAATGCTGCAGGGTCCACAGCGTAAACAATGTATTTGTGAACCAGAAACAATCACTGCAGTTCCATGAATAATCAACATTTTTGGGGGGGTTCAAGCTGATGGCTAATATCTCCTATTCTGACAACTTTAGCAGTTGCAACAGCTATAGAAAGTCTCTAAAAATCAATATTAAAAATGCATTAAAAAGAGCCTTGCTTTTCAGAAGTAGACTGTGGACTGGAAACACTCATTACTATATTTATAACTTCAATAGAAGTTAAAATGATGGGTGTTCTGACATGCCTTAAGGGCAATTGATATATCCAGGGTTCAAAATTGTGAACCCACAGAATAATAGAGTTGGAAGGGACCTTGAGGGTCTTGTAGTCCAACCCCCATCCCTGACACACAAACACTCAGGCAGGAACCCTAAACCATTCCAGACAAATGGCTGTATGATCTCTTTTTAAAAACCTCCAACGATGATGGAGTACCAACAGCTTCTGAAGACAAACCAGTCTACTGATTGTTCTCACAGTCATGAAATCCCTCCTTAGTTCTAGGTTGCTTCTCTCCTTGATTAGTTTCCATCCGTTGCGTCTTGTCCTGCCTTTGGTGCTTTGGAGAATAACTTGACCCCCTCATATCTGTGGCTATATCTGATTTCTCTTGTAGCTACAGAAGTCTTTAGTGTAGATAAGGTTAATTTTGGTGTGTTGTGAATGGGTGGGTTTAATGGTATACTTGCCTTCCAGACCTTTCTATCTCTCCCAAGCTTTGGCCCACTCACTTTTGCTGTGCAGACCTCAAACAATTGCCGAAATTGTCCATAAATTGGGTATAAGTTGGTGTAAGTACTCCTCTATGTTTTTTTTTTATATAAGAACAATCAACCGAAATGTTTCATCTGCGGCAGAATTTATCTTTATCTTTAATTACGATTGATCTTGACATAAATAAACAAGTTGAGTTCTCTCTCCGCTGAAACTCTGTTATTAAACACAAAGGTCTGGAATCTGCATATTTACATTGGCCTAGGTGTTTTTCGTTTTTCCGTTATGGAAAGCAATTAGGAGGCTTAGATTAGAAAACTGATTAGCAATGAATCTAGAATATGACGGCTTTTTTTAAAAAAAATTGCTGAAGGGGGAGACATTAAATTGTGCAAAGCTCTCAGTTTTAGTTAATGTGGGCATGAGACACGTTGGTAAATGAGCTGAGAAATGTCCACAAGCCCACATTAACGTAGAAAAGTCCAACGTGTTCATTTCCAACACAATCTGCATGATATTGAAAAGTGTTTTTCCTGTCAATTATACAGTAGTGGCCAAAATTGTGGAAACCCTTTGGGAAAAGTGTACAGTAGAAATGCCACCTTTGGTTAAGTGTCCACCCATTTTTTGTCTAATTTCTTTATAATTGTAGTCTTATTCACTTAATAATGCTATTTTACATCGCTTTCTGGGCAACCAGTCAACTCTTTGCACCATTACTTTAATTTTATTACGTTTTACAAGCTCACTAAATGAAAGAACACAAAAAAACCCAACCAACTTGATAGCGATCACACAACACACTGACCAATGTCCTCCTCTCAGCTTCAACACAGGACATCAATAACTGAATCCTACTGTGATCTGATTGGCTCATTGCCAAAGCAAGATGACGCCTGATTGGCTCTCTAAACACTCACGCTCATTGGCTACAATCAGATGAAGGGAAGCTCCCTGATATCAACCTAAGCAAGTTGTGCTTCCTTTTTTCTGGTTGTTTGGCTATAACTTTTTACAGGATACACTACAGATAATTGAACAAACTATGTTGCATCACTTGTCTGAGATGGTAAATGTTCTTCTGCTTGAGCAGGGGGGCTGGACTAGAGGATCTCCAAGATTCTATTCTATTCTATTCTATTCTATTCTATTCTATTCTATTCTATTCTATTCTATTCTATTCTATTCTATTCTATTTTGTTCTGTTCTGTTCTGTTCTGTTCTGTTCTGTTCTGTTCTGTTCTGTTCTGTTCTGTTCTGTTCTGTTCTGTTCTGTTCTGTTCGGTTCTGTTCTGTTCTGTTCTGTTCTGTTCTATTCCATTCCATTCCATTCCATTCCATTCCATTATTCTGTTCCGTTCCGTTCCATTATTCTATTCTATTCTATTCTATTCTATTCTATTCTATTCTATTCTATTCTATTCTATTCTATTCTATTCTATTCTATTCTATTCTATTCTATTCTATTCTATTCTATTCTATTCCATTCCATTATTCTGTTCTGTTCTGTTCTGTTCTGTTCCGTTCCATTCCATTATTCTATTCTATTCTATTCTATTCTATTCTATTCTATTCTATTCTATTCTATTCTATTCTATTCTATTCTATTCTATTCTATTCTACTCTATTCTATTCTATTCCATTCCATTATTCTGTTCTGTTCCGTTCCATTATTCTATTCTATTCTATTCTATTCTATTCTATTCTATTCTATTCTATTCTATTCTATTCTATTCTATTCTATTCTATTCTATTCTATTCTATTCTATTCTATTCTATTCCATTCCATTCCATTCCATTCCATTCCATTATTCTGTTCTGTTCTGTTCTGTTCCATTCCGTTCCATTATTCTATTCTATTCTATTCTATTCTATTCTATTCTATTCTATTCTATTCTATTCTATTCTATTCTATTCTATTCCATTCCATTCCATTCCATTCCATCCCATCCCATCCCATCCCATCCCATCCCATCCCATCCCATCCCATCCCATCCCATCCCATCCCATCCCATCCCATCCCATCCCATCGCACTCTACTCTACTCTACTCTACTCTACTCTACTCTACTCTACTCTACTCTACTCTACTCTACTCTACTCTACTCTACTCTACTCTATTCTAAAATCAAATATTTATTGTGGTGATAGACCAGTATGATGGTGATGGTGATGACAATGTTATCCATTCAGTCATGTCCAACTCTTGATGTGTCAGAACTGCCATCATTCACTTGAGCTTCGCATTCACTAGTCTGCCATGAACTATGGAGGGGGGAGAGATCCGGTTAGCAGGGGGAAAGGCTAACTACTCGTCATGCCTTCCAGAGACACCATCTCAAGGTCCATCTCAAGGTCAAAACACTGGCAATGGAATGTAACAGCTCACCAACCAGCCTGCTGTTGATGGGACAGTTCCCAAAACAATTTATTCGAAAGTAATTGGAAGGAAGGAAATGGATGGGGAAAATTAACCAGGAAAGTTTGGTGTGTGAACTTCAGTCCTGGCTTTGCTATACTGTAATCCACTTGGCCTTCAGGAAAATAAACTTCTCACAACAAATGGAGTCAAGAGTCATTCTTACTTAAGGGACCAAGCTGGGGCAGGACTGACAGGATGATTCTATGGGCCAGGTGTCTCCACATATTCCGATCTTGCACTACATCTTTCAGTCATTCTGCGCTTTGACTGGTGTCAGCTTTGATGGCACCAGCATAACTCCATTCTTCCTTTAGCACAAATTATCCCCCTCTTTCCATATGTTTCTGCCACTTCTCCCTACATTTATGGATGAAAATTGTAGTTCATTAGCTCTGACATTCTGTGCGAACACTTTTCCCGGAAAGAACTTGAGGGAAATACGCCATACATTATTTGGTAGACTTAATTCTGCTCCATCAGAGCTGAAATGGCAGTGCAAAAATGTAGCTCATATGGAAAAAGACCAGAGACATTTTTTTTTTTTTGCAACTCATCCATTAAGGAACCTCTGCATATAAAATGTACTTTTAATCTATGCGTCAACGCAAAATGATCCCTTTGTGATCAAAATTTTGCAAACAATTCTTTCAGGCAGGTGTGTGTGGGGGGTTTTTTTTTTCAATCTCTCACGCTGTCTAGAAAGAGTGCAGAGAAGAGCAACAAAAATGATCCGGGGACTGGAGGCTAAAAACCTATGAAGAACTGAGTATGTTTAATTGAATGAAAAGGGCTAGGGGTGATGTGCTAGCAGTGTTCCATTATCTAAGGGGCTGCCAACCTATTTTCCAAAGCACCTGAAGGCAGAACAAGAAAAAAAAAATGGATGGAAACTGTTGTGAGTGTCTCTAGACCGGCTGGGGACATATCAGAGGATGACGAAGCACAACCAGGCCCCTCTGGGTATTTTCCCCTCCCGGCAGCCGAGCTAGACAATGAGGAGATTTGTATGCAATCTGAGTCAGACTCTCAAAGTGATGAGTCAGATTTGGAACAGGAAGATAGATGGCTTGATCCGAGATTCCGAAGGTTTGATAGGCGGAGGTGTCAGTTAAGTGGAAAAAGGAAGTGACGTATTGAAAACTATATTAGAAGAGGAAGAAGAGACTAATTCTTTGTCACGAGCAACGTTAATATCAAGAGGCAGTCTGATGCATCACCGAGTTCGTTTGAACTCAGTTTTCTGGTGTTCTTGAAATCTACGGAAGATTAATGAAGTCTTGGACAATGTGAGATAAAGAGTGAGTTAATTGGAAGGTGGGAGAATGTTTAAACTAAATGTACATATATCAGACTTGGCCATTCCGGCCAACAAACTGCCAGCAGCTTGCTTTGAAGTGAATCTTTTGAAATGTGTTAAATAAAACTCTTAAAGAAATATTTATGTGGATTTTACTAAGCTGAGAAGGGCCAGATACAACAGAAACTAATCACGGAGAGAAGCAACCTAGAACTAATTTCCTAGCAGTGAGAACATTGAATCGTTGTTCTCCAGAAGTTGTGACTGCTCCAACACTGGAGGCTTTTAAGAAAAGACTGGACAGCCATTTGTCTGAAATTGTATCAGGTTTTCTGCTTTAGAATGGGCTGGACTGGAAGACCTCCAAGTTCCCTTCCAACTGTTATTCATTCTCTCACCCTGACCTCTTGTAGTAGTGTTTTCAGGAAGCAACAGAAATAATAATAAAAAAAAGAAAAGTCTTTTTCAAACAAACAATTAAAGAAAAAAAATTGAGTGGAGAATAACTACTTAGAGAAAAGATTGCTAGGCACCCAAAGTTGCTCATATTTAGAGCTCCTACATACAGTTCCAAAATAGTGGAAACCTTTTGGAAAAAGTGTACATTAGAAATGCCACCTTTGGTTAAATTTCCACCCATTTGTTCTTCTAATTTCTTTATAACTGTAGCCTTGTTCACTTAATAGTACTATTTTACATCACTTTCTGGGCGACCGGTCAACTCTTTGCACCATTACTTTAATTTTATTACGTTTTACAAGCTCACTCAATGAAAGAACACAAAAAACCCCCCAACCAACTTGATAGCGATCACATAACACACTGACAAATGTCCTCCTCTCAGCTTCAACACAGGACATCATAACTGGATCCTACTGTGATCTGATTGGCTCATTGCCAAAACAAGATGACACCTGATTGGCTCTCTAAACACTCATGCTCATTGGCTACAATCAGATGAAGGAAAGCTCCCTGATATCAACCTAAGCTAGTTGTGCTTCCTTTTTCTGGTTATTTGGCTATAACTTTTCATAAAATACTATACAGATAATTGAACAAACTATGTTGCATTACATTCCTGATTAAATTATCTTTCCATTGATATATAATTTTACGGTACTACTCCAAAAAATGGGGGTGTTATTAACCATCACACCTCAAATGTACACTTTTCCCAAAAGGTTTCCACAATTGTGGCCACTACTGTAATTCATCAACGAAGTGTCAAAGTTAGCATTTAACATACTAATGCAGAAATCCATCAAAAAGTAGAAAAAAGGGGTTTTTTTACCAGAAAATTTTCCTTCCTTACAGCGGGCCGGTCCACAAATCCCAACAATGGGTCTTTGGCCTCTCCCTTGCTGTTCTGGAGAAAAATTGGATCTGTGAGTTAAAAGAAAGAACATGCTATTTGACCCAGCCCAACCACCCTTTTACAGCTATTTTTTTTAATTGTTATTTTTAAAAAAAAAAACACATTTACAACAGTAATTCTTTTAAAAAAAAAAACCCTCATAAATGTAAGCCCTGCTTGATATACCACATGGATCTTGAATGGTCTGAAATCTGGAAACGGTTTACAAATTTGATGCATTTGTTTTATGCTTGTTTTATTTATTTATTAAATTCGCTTGTCGGCCATCTTGCCACCCAGCAGACGCTGGGTGGCTTCCAACATTAAAAGGAAACCATGAATATATGTATAAATATATAACACAGGGGTCTTCAAACTGAGCCCTTTTATGACTCGTGGACTTCAACTCCCAGAATCCCTCAGCCAGGCACGCTGGCTCAGGAATTCTGGAAGTTGAAGTCCCCAAGTCATGAAGGGGCCATAGTTCCCCCATGCTGGCTGAGGAATTCTGGGAGTTGAAGTCTGCAAGTCATGAAGGGCCATAGTTTCCCCATGCGTGCTGAGGAATTCTGGGAGTTGAACTCCACAAGTCATGAAGGTCCCATAGTTCCTCCATGCTGGCTGAGGAATTCTGGGAGTTGAAGTCTGCAAGTCATAAAAGGGCCAAGTTGGAAGACCCCCGCTATAACATCACAGTAAACGTAAATTCAATGTCTGTGACAATTTGACAGTTTCACTCAAAAATCCTTAGCTTCCATTAGTTTACTTCACCGAGCTTTCACTTTGGCCATGCAAAATTAAAATTCTACTATGTTTAGTAGTAAATGAATGGGCTTTTTTTTTTTTGTTTCCAAATTTCAAACCAAGACGTGGCTTCATTTCATGTCAGAACAAAATTTCCAAACCCTTTACAATTTTTAATTTGAAGATCTCTCCGTACGTGTTTCAGCATAAAATATGGTGGATATTTCACCGGGCTCATTACCAGCAAAGAACAGATCACATGGAGTTCTATTTGATTCCATCTACTCTCCTCCTCTCAGCCCCACCTGCTAAAAATTATAACCTCCACTTGAAGTTCTGCTTAGAACACATTCCAAGAGCCATTCTTCATCATGTTGATTAATCCAAATTTGACAGTCTTCGCTGGATTTATGGCAATGCCGAAGCAAACAAATAGGTTTGAATGGAGGATATCTTAATCTCCGTTGATTGATTTGCAGCTAGGTTCTTAATGGGAACAGGAATGAAACTCTTACACAAACCCATTTTGTTCAACATCCATTAACTGAAATATCAAATGAAATATTTGAACATGTCTACCTAGAAGGTCGCTGTAGCCATTTGGAATATACTGGCTGTACTACACCATGTATTCTTCAGATATGATTTACTGATTATAGCACATTTGGATCCTATAATGCACAGAGTCACAAATTATAGCTCATAAAGCATAAGCCCAAATCAAAAGACCTATGGTCTAGAGAAGATCTATACTGTCATTGCATAGTAAAGTTAGGGCTTTATATGAAGGTATTTTTAATAGAGTCAGGTTAATCCTCTGTCTTGTAATTCAAAAGGTCAAATTTATTCTCTGTTCATTAAGTTAGAAAGGTTACCTTGCCCACCACTTCTACTCAACCTGAGGAAATTTACTGTCCTAATAGCATTAGATGACATGTCCGTGGAAATTCTCCGTCATCCACGTCATAGTTATCCCAAAGGTGCTTTTTCACGAGGCAACTGGACTTTCTTGTTTACCTTTGAAGATGTTTTGATTCTCATCCAAGAAGCTTCTTCAGCTCTGAAAAGCTAAAGAAGCTTCTTGGATGGGAAGCAAAATGTTTTCAAAGAAAAGAGTTGCCTCATGAAAAAGCACCTTTGGGATAACATTAGATGACATTAAAGTTGCAGACAGTGGAACAATCCTGTTACTCTACTTCAGGGTTTCTCAACCTTGGCAACTTTACGATGTGAGGACTTCACCTCCCAGAATTCCGCAGCTTAAGCTTGTCAAGGTTGAGGAACACTGCCATAAAGTAACACCAAGATTAACACAGTTATGACAGAGTTCCAGGCTCACTCAAGCTGCTGGTGATGACTTACAATGCCCTACATCAGGGGTAGTCAACCTTGGCTCTTTTATGACTCGTGGACTTCAACTCCCAGAATTCCTGAGCCAGCCATGCTGAGGGGAAAGGGAGATGTTTCCATGCTGAGCCATGCTGGCTCAGGGATTCTGGGAGTTGAAGTCCGTGAGTCATGAAGGGGCCATAGTTCCCCCATGTTGGCTCAGGAATTCTGGGAGTTGAAGTCCATGAGTCATGAAGGGGCCATAGTTCCCCCATGTTGGCTCAGGAATTCTGGGAGTTGACGCCCACAAGTCATGAAGGGGCCATAGTTCCCCCATGTTGGCTCAGGAATTCTGGAAGTTGAAGTCCACCAGTCATAAAGGGGCCATGGTTCCCCCATGCTGGCTCAGGGATTCTGGGAGTTGAAGTCCACCAATCATAAAGGGGCCATGGTTCCCCCATGCTGGCTCAGGGATTCTGGGAGTTGAAGTCCACAAGTCATAAAAGGGCCATAGTTCCCCCATGTTGGCTCAGGAATTCTGGGAGTTGAAGTCCACCAGTCATAAAGGGGCCAAGGTTGCCTACCTCTGGACTAGATGATGTCCTGATTACATCAGAAACCAAACGTCTGATAAGAACATCGTGAGAGGTCCTCACACCATATAAGATTAGAGGACCACCCTCTCTGTGTGGCTCCTGTCTTCCTTCTCCTGAAAAGTTCATGAAGACTTTCCTGCTCATCATTCTATAAAACGATCAAAGCAAGTTGGTTCAACAACTAGGTCTGAACTAAACATTTATGTCAGTCATTTGGGAAGCTTGAGTGTCTCTGTGATCTTATGAACTTGGGTTTTTCTTTGTTCTGCTATTCAGAGTCTGTAGACAGGGGCAGATTGCAAAGACCATGACATAAATAAATAATTTCTATGGTTGATTTAACAGTATCCTTTGGCTCCATCCTGCTATTCACCTTTACGTACGAGCTGTTAAGCCTCATAAGAAGGAACACACCTCCCTAGCTGAATACTGTAGTGTCTATTTTGCTGTGGAAATATATTACTGTTTTAATCAGTGATTGATCTCAAGGCCAAACGACATGTTACGTGAGAGATTCATAATCACAAGTGAAAAAAAAAAACCCAGGAAGAGTTGTTCCATTTCCTGAAACAAAACAAAACAGAAATAAAGGGATATTTTTTTTAAATAAATAAATAAATAAATCAGTACTCCCAGCTGTCCTTACTCACATGGAAATTGAGCTGGATATACCCATATTTTTTTGCATTTTAAGGCCAATATGATTGAAACAAAGCTGCACTGATGGACGCTTACAGATTTTGCATAATAGATACCTGTCTTTTCTAAAGAAAGTTTTCACTTCTTGTGGATGACAAACAAACAAGCAAATAAATAAATACATGTGGTTCTTTTGTTCCTCTGTAAAGAGTTACTGCCTAACATATATTAATAACCTTTCTGCGATTAGACCTAAAAAAAGGTAAACCGCGGCCAGCATTTTTTAAAGCCCGCTTCATTGTATTTTAGTGATTTAATTTGTGAATGTATCTAAGGGAAAACTGAAACACTGCTTTATGTTCTTTCTCAGAAACAATAGGAAGAAAAAAAACATTATTTCTGAAACGTCCTTATGCCGAAGATAGGATGTGCTATTGCTTAGTAACCAGCCAGCCTCTTCCTTATGATGCTTCACAGGCCTGTCTGCTAATGAAAACACATTGTTGATGCTCACCCAGTTTCCATTAGGCATATTAATTGGCAAGTGGCACTTTCTAAAATGGAGGGATAGCAACATGATGAATGATACAGCTATGCCGGCATACGGACGGTATTAATTATATGACATTAAGGTATTGACTAATGCAACTCTGTCCACAACAGGGAGAGCATAAAGTACATGACTCTTCTTCTTTTTCTTCTTCTTTTTTTGTGTGGAAAGAACAGAATAATACAATCAATGAATAGAGAAGTATTCTTGGCTGTGAAGTCTACTAAGCATGCTAACTGTCAATATACAGAAATCAAGGTTCTGACACAGATAAATCGTTTCCATTTACCATCGTCTTTCTTCAACTCTGTTCTCTTTGCTTTTCACATACAAATCCTCAGTGGGAACCCAAATCCTTAAATTTAAGCCATCTTGAGATCCTGGCAGAGCAGCACAGAGGGAGACCAATTGATCTATTGCTACCTTCTGCTTAACTGACTTTGCCAGGGTTTTAGTCACAAATAACCCAGCCTTGTATCATGGTAGGCTTGGGCCACACAACGATGGCAATCAAAGGAGTATTTTTACCCCTACTTTGAGATCCCCAATATTTTCATTTAGCTATAATTCCAAAATCCTGTTTGGAAACTAGTCAGAAACTCAAAAAAAAAAAAAAAAGGATTTTCTGCATGCTTTGTGAAGGCTGCATTGTCTGGGGGCAAAAAGACTAGAAAATGAAAGACAATGTAGTATTTTTCCAATCCTCCCATAGTTAAAATTCAAGATTCCTCTCTAGGATATATTTTTTTTTCTCCTTCAATATTTCAGACTCTATTCGGGAAGTGAGAATATGGTATAGAGCAGGGTAGGCAACCTTGGCTCTTTGATGACTGGTGGACTTCAACTCCCAGAATTCCTGAGCCAGCATGGCTCAGCTTGGAAACCTCTCCCTTTCCCCTCAGCATGGCTGGCTCAGGCATTCTGGGAGTTGAAGTTCACGAGTCATAAAAGAGCCAACATTGTCTAGCCTTGGCCTAGGCCTGTATTTCTCAACCTTGGCCACTCAGTGATGGGTGGACTTCAACTCCCAGAATTCCTCAGCCAGCATGGGGAAAACTTTGGCCCCTTCATGACTCGTAGACTTCAACTCCCAGAATTCCTCAGCCAGCACGGCTCAGCTTGGAAACCTCTCCCTCTCCCCTCAGCATGGCTGGCTCAGGAATTCTGGGAGTTGAAGTCCACGAGTCATAAAAGAGCCAGGTTGTATAGAGCTTCCTGCCTGAGCAGAGGGTTGGACTAGATGACCTCCAAGGTCCCTTCCAACTTTATTATTACTATTATTACTATTACTACTATTACTACTACTACTACTACTATTATTATTATTATTATTACTATTACTATTATCCAAGTCCAGTTGCCTTTTGAAATGACTGAGAATCTCAATAAACTTCCCACTGATGAGGAGAGACTTGATAGAAAGGCAAGGAGTTAGAAAATCACAACTTGGTTTTATGTCAAAACACAGCTTAGTTTAGTTGGGGGAGTTTGAAATGTCCTTCCATTTTTATGCATACAATAGTCTTGCTGCCGTTGACATATATAAGATCAAAGTTCCAATTTTTTTTCTTCCTAAGTCTTTTTCCATTAATCCCATTATGGATGAATGGCTACAGAAGCTGAAGGGAGTTGGCAGAGATGGCTAAATTGACTGTTTTGATTAAAGAAAACAATATAAGTACTTTTGTTTCCACACGGATTGTGTGCTTGAGGTGGAAAAAAAATTGAAATTTTGACCTTGGGGTTTACTGATTAGAATTGATTTGTTGTTATAGAAATGGCTAGTTTATACTACTTTGGAAAAGTAAAAAGTGGAGGTTTGATGTTAAGGCTTTATTCTACTGCAGCAGAGAAAGTCGGAAGTCAATGTTCTTTTTTTTTCTTTGTCCCTTGTCCCCCTCACTTCTTTTTCCTATATGTTTTTCTATTTTTCTATTTTATTTTATCATCCGATAAAATGTTATAAACACTAAAAAATAGTTTAGTTGCTTGAATTCTTGTAACCCCATGGGAATCACCTCCATAAAGGGAACTTTGGCTAAAGGGAACTTCGTTTGGAAAAGGATGATTATTATTATTATTTTTTGGCATAGACCAGAGGAAGGCAACCTTGGCTCTTTTATGACTTGTGGACTTCAACTCCCAGAATTCCTGAGTCAACATGGCTGGTTCAGGAATTCTGGGTATTAAAGTCCACAAGTCATAAAAGAGCCAAGGTTGCCTACTCCTGGCATAGACTAAAATGCCACCATTGCTATCTACGAGAGCAATTCAGAAATAAACCTCCATTTGGTTATCAATGGCAGACAGTCGCAGATACAGAACTTTTATTATACACATTAGAAAACTACAACATTGCATTACTTTCCGACATAATCACCATTCAAATGGAGGCACTTGTCATAACACCTTACAAGGTTTGAAATTCCTTAGTAGTAGTTGCTCAGTGCCAAATCTGGGTTATGGGGGTGTGTGTGATCAAAAACATCCCAACAGAACTGCTTCAAAAGTCCTTGGGTACGTCTAGCGGTGTGTGGATGAGTATTGTGGTGAACCAACACCACACCAGAAGTCAGCAGGCCCCGATGCTTGTTATGGATGGCTCGTCTGAGTTTTTGTAACGTTTCACAGTAGACTTCTAAATTGATGGTATAAACCATGCTCCATGAACTTTACAAAGCAGAACTCCTTTGGCATCTTCACATTTGATGGGATTTTCTAGGGCACCACTTCCACTGTGGTGTTGGTCCATGGTAATGCTCACCTGCACACTGGTAGATGCACCTTATCGGTACCTTATCAGTTTTCTCCCACAACAACTCAGCATCCATGTATTGGCTCAATTCAAACCAGCCGGGTGGACAGTTGGGGTGGGGTTTTGAAAGGGTTCTTTTAATGTAACATTTTGCACAGGAAATCCTCAGATCCTGCCTTACTACCCTGCTATCAATACCTTCCAATAAAAGTTCCTGCTGAGACAATGCAAGGTTCAAGAGTTCTGCTTTCTTGAGAAGTTTAACTGAGGCAGGTCCTTACAGGTTAGAATAGACCTGGGGTCCCAACCCCCGGTCCATGGACTGGTACCAGGTCGCGGCAGTCCACACAAACGAGCAAAGCCCCATCTGTGCGATGCAGGCAGCACACAAAACCATGCACTCCCCAGTCCATGGAACAACTTTTCTCCATGGAACTGGTTCTCAGTGCCCAAAAGGTTGGGACCTCTGGAATAGACATATTGAGGAGTAAGGATCATTTGTCAATGAACACAAGATCCAAGTAATTCATTTTCTCTCGAATAAAAATGAGAAGTCTTGCTAAGGCTACACACTGACTATACGGAACACAGGATGTGGTTTGTCAAAACACCTAAGGGGGGGGGAGAAGTGGAATCTTGCAAAAACAAAAAATGAACGGTTGGAAGGATGACAGACAGCTATATATTGTAGATATACAGAAAGGAAAAGGAACAGAACTGTGAGAGAATATATGGTTGTAAGCTTACACATTTAATTATTCAGTAGCATGTGAACAGTTTTATATTTATCAAAAAGAAAAGGAAAGGCACTCAAAATTTATAATGTCTATTAGTTGCTAAGTTATCGGATTCAGTTTCTTTACCCACAATTCGTTAAGGCAGAATTTCAGTGCTATTATAAGGAAATCCACTTATACGCTTAATTACGTATTGTCTTTTAAAATATCTATTGATCTCTATTTTGGCCATCATTCACGATGCTAGATTTTTATTGGACACCTTCCACTTGACTTTGGCAGTATGGTCGTATTAATTATCTTGTAACCAGTGGAAATCTGACTTAATTCATATACCATTCTTATTCTTCAATTAAGACGTAAAACTAAATATAATTGATCTATGAGTGCTAATGGATCCAAAAATTATAGAGTAATAAAAGGAAAGGATTGTATCTCTCCATTTGTGTGTGTGTTTGTGTGTGTGATTCTTTTTCGGCCTTCTGGGCAAATCTTCATGAAGCTGACAAATTAGCAATTTCTCTTGAGAAAGGGATTTATTTAAAATGTGTCAAGACTAGAAGGGAGATAATATTTGGAAAAGTCCTCTAAATGACATTTTATTCAATATATCCTTTACACAATATAGTAATTATAATTGCATGCAAAAGGTCAGCCACTCCAGTCAAACTGGACTATTTCCCTGAACAAAGATACACACAGCACAAAGTTAAACACACCACCTTTCTAAAAATTGGAATGTACGCTGTTTCGTTATACAAAACAGTAACCATAATGGTTGTCCAACTGCATTTCTGCCAAATCCTACCTAAAAGATAATTTCTGTGAAAGGTTGTGTAGTGTGTTTTGTTTTGTTTAATAAAAGAATCCCAAACATCGAGGAACAGTCAAAAGAACACTGGCTAACTACCTCCACAATCTTATGTGGTATACAGTAGCTATCGCATTATGAAAATTGGGTACCTCATAATGAATAAATATTCAAATTTTTAAATAGTATAAATGACAAATTTGCAGCAGATCTCCTTTAGTTTTCTTTCTGGTCTGGAGATCTACGATCATCTTATTTTAAAATGTGGTGAAAAAGGGAGATTGTATATGAAAAATGGTTTTGTAACGCTGAGATACAAAATATACATATTTTGCATTTAATCTGAGTGACAGCTTTTCATATTGTAATGCATTTGTTCTGAAGTGGATGGGCAATCTCCAAATTACCACGAACACTTGTCAACAGTTTCCTGTGGCCCAATGAACATTAACATCCTGTGGACCTTCTACATCAGGGGTTCTCAACCTTGGCATCTTTAAGACTTGTGGACTTCAACTCCCAGAATTCCTCAGCCAGCAAAGCTGGCTGAGGAATTCTGGGAGTTGAAGTCCACAAGTCTTAAAGTTGCCAAGGTTGAGAACCCCTGTTCTACATGGACAAGTCACTTCTGGCATCAACAAATTCACCAAAATGAGTACGTCACTGCTATTAAAAAATACTTACAAGAACCTGCTCAATGGACAGCACCTCTGAGGAAATTAAAGGAACAGTGATGAATTATTTGACTCAGATTCCATAAACAGAGGCATAGGATCAAGATCATGCGAAATACTACTACCGCTTTACAAAGCCCTAGTGAGACCACAGCTGGAATACTGCAGCCAATTTTGGTCGCCATATCACAAAAAAGATGTGGAGAGCTTGGAAAAAATTCAGAGAAGAGCAACTAAGGAGATCAAAGGCCTGGAGACTAAAACATATGAAGAATGGCTGCAGGATTTGGGTTTGGCTATCTAAAGAAAAGAAGAAATAGGGGAGACATGATAGCAGCGTTCCAGTATCTGGGGAGCTGCCACAAGGCAGAGGGAGCCAGGTTGTTTACCAGAGCACCTGAGGGCAGGACGAGAAACAATGGTTGGGAACTGACCAAAGAGAGAAGCAATCTGGAATTAAGGAGAAACTTCCTGATAGTGAGGACAATTAACCAGTGGAACAGCTTGACTCCAGAAATCATGGACACTCCCATTACTGGAGATTTTTAAGAAGAGACTGGACAGCCATTTGTCTGAAATGGTATAGGGTTTCCTGCTTGAGCAGAGGGTTGGACTAGATGACCTCCAAGGTCCCTTCCACATTCTATTCTATTCTATTCTATTCTATTCTATTCTATTCTATTCTATTCTATTCTATTCTATCTTTGCCGGCAGGCCTGGGGATGATTGTGGATCGCTGTTTGAATGATGTATGTGTGTTGGGTTTTTTATTTTAAATACTTTTCTGATTTGGACTTAGACTGTGATTGATGTTTTATATATGTTGTAAGCCGCTCCGAGTCTTCGGAGAGGAGCGGCATATAAGTCCAAATAATAAATAAATAAATAAATAAATAATCTATTCACCAAAATTTCTCTCTCTCTCTTTCTCTTTCTCTCTCTGATTTTTCTGATGTTGATTCAAGGAAAAATACATTTTCTCACTCATGGTAAAAAAATCTTTATGAGTGCCTCATCTACTTTGTCTTATGGACTGTCATAATATGTTGGCATGATGTGAAGAACACACTGAATTGCAATTAACTTAAACTAACAATCTGCATTTTGCTGGAGGTGAGATACAGATCTAATTGTATAATAAGAGATAGACAAAGAAAATTCTAAAGTTAGATGCAATCAAGGAAGTCTAGATAAACGAAAACCTAGGTTTTACGTCCAACTGTCGAGAAATATGTTTTTTATTTATCCTAGTCATATTTAGTTTACATGTTCATTTTGGTCATGCTAAGAGATTGTAGAATGTTTCCTCCAACAGAACTATGCTTCTTGTAGTTCTATAAAACCAAAAAAAAAAAAAAAAATCTAAAAAAGAAAGCATCTTAATTCTCTGAGTTCCTGTAAGGCAGATTGTGTGTCGACATTTCTATTCCTGTAATGCATGAGGATTTACTGCTTGGACCATTTCACTAAATTTATAATAAGCCTCTTTTTTAAAAAGGAAAAAAAATGTTCAATAGAGGTGGCCAAGAAGAGAAAATTCTAAACTTGGTGTCTTTCACAAAACTGCTTTAAGTGTTTAGTTTCTTATCTGTATTGGTGAGTGGATGGATGGATGGATGCATGGATGGATGGATGGACAGACAGATATGGTTTTGTTTTCCCTCTTCTCTTTCTCCTCTTCCTTTTCTTCCTCTTCTTAGAAAGTGAAAAAATCATTCAGTCATTCTACCAGTTCTGCCCAAGTGGTGCAAACTGGCTGAATACCACCACTGATTTCTATCTATCTCCCATCTATCATCTATCATCTATCTATCTATCTCTATCCAGTGGTGGGATTCAGATATATGAACAACCGGTTCTCTGTGTGGATGCTGCTTCTGGAAGTCCATTCTGGGGCTGGGCAACCAAAAATTAGCTACCGGTTCTGGCTGAATCCCACCACTGTGCCCAGCTAGCAGTTCCAAGTTCTAATTCTAAAAACCATGGCCTGTAGCTTATCCTTTTGTTCTTTTTTTTCTTTTTTAATCTTGAGCTTAGCCGCACTTAGCCGACTTTGGTAGACATCAAAGGTTAGGCAGGATTAGACTGAGTTAATGCATTAAAGGAAAACCATCAGAACTTTCAGCGTTATAATTTTTCAAAAAGAAGATGAACAAAAAATATCCTTCAATAGCTAACTATTTGTGTAAAGTACTGGTTTTTTTTTGGGGGGGGGAAGGCAAGAGGCGTGTTCCTGAAGCCACCAAGAATTTTGATTCAGTGGAGAATTTGCCTTTTTGTTCAAGGGCGAAACAATTAAAAATACATTAGGCCAGCACGAGCTGGGATCCACCCCCAAACCAATTACATCTAACCACATATTATTACAACGTAAAAGCTCTCTTTTAATTTTTTTGAATGGCAAGGTTCTTAAGGCCTCCCTTTTCCTCTTTATATGAAAGTCTTTATATGGTGTTACCTACACTGCTTTTCATCTACAGTGCTTTTAAGTGGGCACGATGGCTCAGCAGTTAAAGATGCTTAGCTTATTAGCTGGAAGGATGACAGCCTGAGTTTGAGACCCAAACACTGCACAGTGGGGTGAGCTCCTGTTCCTTGCCTCAGCTCCTGCCCACTTAGCAGTTTGAAAGTATGCAAATGCAAGTAGATGAATAAGTACCACTTCAGTGGGAAGGTAACTGAGTTCTGTGCACCTGTGGAAAGTTAGCCCCCCCACCCCCGAGAAGTAAATATTAAAAGGGCAGAAAATATATATTTCCTCAAAGGAGCTTAAAGAGGCAGAAAAGCATGCCCAATTTTTCTTAATAGCCCCAAGTCTCCCTCCTCCAAGCAGAAGCCAGCTCTGTACAAGTGCAGATGTAAACCATCCAGGAAGGTTGGAGGCCCCCAGCTAGAAAATTAAGAAGACAAAGAAACCTACAATCTACATACCCCACCCAAACTCTAAGACAGGACATAATAGGATTAACCCACAGATGCCAAAGGGCACACTCAGACTCAGGTCAAAGTTCATGCTACAGGAACAACTCCAAACAAAAGGCTCCAGAGGGTATAAAAACTCACTTCCTACATGTGCTCTCTCTCTTTTCTTCCAGAGGCATCTTCCTGTCTGGCTCTCCTCTTCAATAAACTGCAACCTTCTTTCTAAAGCAGTCACCTTGTTGTTTATTCCCGGCTTGGACTGAACCATGATGAAGATGTTTCCTTCAACACACCTTTGGCATACAGCTTTGGACAATACTGGCTCTCTCAGCCAAGAAATGGAGAAACTGTCCTTTAGAGTAGGACACCACTAGATAGGGAAACCTTTACCTTTTACACTGTTTTTATTTAGAGTTTTTAAAAGTCCTTCTGGCACCGTTGCTGTTGAAATAAGTGCTTATTGAATAATGTAGGATACTCAACAGCTATTCTCAAGCTTTATGCTAATTTCTGTGGTGGGAATTAAAGAGATGCCAGTTTACTGTATCTCAAGATAATTGTTTGAGACTGGTCATCTTTTATTCTCGAGTCAAAAAGTTGGAGAATTAGTTGCCCTCCATAGTGGTAAATGATGTATTACACCAGTACTCCCAGCAGCTTCATTAGTGCTTGACCAGATGGCAGCACAAATTATGCTTTTCCAGATTTGCTTAATTATGCTTCAGCAATACTGTTATTGTACTCAGGTGACATATTTCCTGGATAAGGTCAGATGGCTCCAGTCTAGACTTACGGGGGAATCCAAATTTTGGCCAAAAGTATAATCCTCTAGACAAGGATCCTTTTGGAAGGCAGATAGATTAGTAGATTATTCAAAAGCACTTGAATGTTGGTGCTCTCATTTCGGAGCAAGACAAAATAATTGCATGCATAATGGAACTGCCAGCTTTCAACACCACTAAATTAGATTCTCTTCCGCTCACCTCCACTTCTGAGTGTCTGTCAATAAGAAAAAGAAAAAGCTCCAGTAAGATGTTAAATGAAGTATGAAAATGCCTTGTGGTGTCTTGCTGCTAGACAACTACACACCAGGAAAGATGGAGAAACTAAGCACAAATCTGGAGGCACTGTTGCCTTTTTGCTTTTCCAATTAAAAGCTACTAGCTTCTTCAGACAACGGCCTGGCTGTTTAGCAAACTTTCAGAATGCCTTTGTAGCTTTTCCTCACCCATACCTAAGAAAGTCTGGGTTGAGCTTGGCTCATGGAGAGCAGAGCAAAACCACAAATGTCCTGGCATGAATTTTTTTTTACTAATCTCTACACAGTTCCTTTTAATTTCTTCCCTTCTAGGTCAATGAAGAGTATATCTAGTCCAAGGGTAGGCAACCTGGGCTCTTTTATGACTGGTGGACTTCAACTCCCAGAATTCCTGAGCCATCATAGCTGGCTCAGGAATTCTGGGAGTTGAGGTCCATGAGTCATAAAAGAGCCCAGGTTGCCTACCTCTGGCCTAGGCCTAGGCCGCTTTATGACTCATGGACTTCAACTCCCAGAATTCCTGAGCCAGCAGGGCTCAGCTTGGAAACCTCTCCCTTTCCCCTCAGTGTGGCTGGCTCAGGAATTCTGGGAATTGAAGTCCACCATTCATAAAAGAGCCAAGGTGGCCTACCCCTGGCCTAGGCCTAGGCCGCTTTATGGCTCATGGACTTCAACTCCCAGAATTCCTGAGCCAGCATGACTCAGCTTGGAAACTTCTCCCTTTCCCCTCAGTGTGGCTGGCTCAGGAATTCTGGGAGTTGAAGTCCACAAGTCATAAAGGATCATAGTTCCCACATGCTGGCTCGGGAATTCTGGGAGTTGAAGTCCACCAGTCATAAAAGAGCCAAGGTTGCCTGCCCCTGGTCTAGTCCTAGGCCGCTTTATGACTCGTGGACTTCAACTCCCAGAATTCTTGAGCCAGCATGGCTCAGCTTGGAAACCTCTCCCTTTTCCCTCAGCGTGGCTGGCTCAGGAATTCTGGGAGTTGAAGTCCACGAGTCATAAAAGAGCCAAGGTTGCCTACCCCGTATCTAGTCCAATCCTTGAGGATCTTTCTATGTGTCCCAAGATGATGAGCAGATGTAAGAGAGTCTTGTCAATCTTTTCCTCTTTAATTTGTTGGCCCTGCCCATGGGCACTAAGACTATCACAGAAGTGAGGAGAGGTTGAGCTGTAATTTGAAAAAAAAAAGAAGAATGGAATAATTTGGGGAAAGAGCGAGGAGACACATATGGTGCCTTCAGGAGCAAAAAAAAAAGGCAACAGTTCAGAGTGTAAAGAAATGCAGACGGTAATAGAAGTTATTGTTACTTAGACCAGGGGTCCCCATTCCCCGGCCTGTGGGCTGTTACCAGGATGCAGCATGCCAGCAACTGGTCCGCACAATCGAGCAAAGCTACATCCCTGGGATGCAGGCAGCACACAAAACCATGCACTCTCCAGTTCACGAAAAAAACTTCTCTCCATGGAACTGGAGGGGTTCCAAAAGGTTGGGTACCTCTGACTTTAGACCATTAGACATGTAGCAAGATTCTCCATCTACGTTGAACTGGTGGGAAAAAAAGGTCTTTCTTTAAAGGTTGACATTTCTGCCACAGTTCCACACTATTCTGATATTGTCACGCATCAATTTTGTCATGGGGAAAAAAACACATAATCCTTTCTGACCCATATGTGATCCTACATTCTCTGTAGAGTCAGGATAATATAGTTGCTTTCTAAAAAAAGAAAAAAAAGAGTTATAGACTCGCAGCTGGGAATAGTCAAGTTGCTGTATTCATTCACTCTTTTGAGGCTCAGACATGGCCCAAGTTTATCAAAGAGACTTATTCTGTACCTGGTGTCATTAATCCTGTCTTAGGACAAAAACAGGGTTGAACTGTTAGGAAGAAAACACTAGTCTTGACAAAAGGGGAACTCTTCCATCTCAAATTTCCTTTTTTTTTTTCTCTGCCTGCCTAACCTTGGCACCCACATCTTACATCTCCTGACTTTCTGGCCTGCAATTCTGCAAAAAGACTTGCAATATATATGCAGTTGTTTGTGTGTGTGTGTGTATGTGTGTTGTGTCTGTGCATCCCCCCCTCTTTTTTCTCTTGGTGAAAAGATAAATGCATGGCAACCCATTTGCTGTTATCCAGGGAAAAAGCTTGAACGTTAAAAAAAAAAAACTTCCCTTAGCTTCAGAAAGAGCCTTGGGCTTATAGATGCAAGCCTGAGTAAATCTGATGTCACGGATGTACACTCATTGCAAAGGGCCATGCCATTCAGCATTCTGTCTTAAATGTGGGAAGAGGCTGACCTGTAATGCTACCTGTCCTCCTCTTCTGCTACACATGACTCAATATAAAACTAACAATTTGACATAAATGCTATTCTGAGTCTCACTAAAAATTTCTCGACCTGTTCCTCAGCGAGACTCTTGACTCATTTTTTGCATCATGGTCCAAATGCTTTGTTTAAAATGTAAGCGAGGGTATTTTGCAGCTGACAAAACAAGATCTCTTCCCTCATCTTTCCTCGCCTGAATTGCGAATTTAAAGACTGGCCAAATGTTCCATCTGTGAAAGATACAGAACTGTAGGAGATGAGCAGCCTGGAGGGGTCAAACACATCATCAGCCGTGGGTCCCTGGCGCTTGCAAGAGATCTAACTTCAGCCCACCTAGAAAGTCCTTCTTATCTCCCACTCATTTCCCTTGACCATTAGTAGTTCAGATTCTTGTAGAGAGTTTAGGCTTGCACTAAATCTTTATACTCATTCAAACTGGCTGAATCTCCTGATTTTCCCGGCACTTGACAAAACCCTGCTCAGGTGATGTTCCAATCTTATCACAGTTTTTAGCTTTTCTCCTAAGAAATCAATAATTTAACAACATGAAGACTCCTAAATTCAATCCAAATTTCCCTGCTCCAGATCAAGGTATGTACCACCTTCTCTCTCACTCTTCAGTTTCTTAAGGAATATATATATTTTCGCGGGTGTTTGTATGTAGGTCTTTGGTTCTTCGGGTTTTCTCCCACGTAGAATTTGAAGTGTCTTGGTGACGTTTCGATGAAGTCCCATTCGTCATCTTCAGGCTGGTGCTTTCGGCTTCGTGCTCCTAGAAGCACGAAGCCGAAAGCACCTGCCTGAAGATGACAAATGGGACTTCGTCGAAACGTTGCCAAGACACTTCAAATTCTACTTGGGAGAAAACCCAAAGAACCAAAGACATGTCTTTGGTTCTAATATATATAATATATAATATATAATATATATATATATATATATATATATATATATATATATATATATATATATATATATATATATATATATATATATATATATATATACACGTATATACATATAAATACATATATATATATATATATATGTCTTTGGTTCTTCGGGTTTTCTCCCACATAGAATTTGAAGTGTCTTGGCAACGTTTCGATGAAGTCTCATTCATCATCTTCAGGCTGGTGCTGAAGATGATGAATGAGACTTCATCGAAATGTTGCCAAGACAATTCAAATTCTGCGTGGGAGAAAACCCGAAGAACCAAAGACCTACATACAAACACCCGCGAAAACCTCAGAAAACATATATATATATATATATATATATATATATATATATATATATATATATATATATATATATATATATATATATATATATATATATATATATATATATATATTAGTTTGACTGTGGATCTTGTTCACAGTCTATTAATCATGCATAGATTTTTTTCCCCAGTAGGAAGTATTTCAGCTGTTCCTCATTTGTTCTCTTTCTTTCCCTGATTGCTAGATCTCTTTCTCTCATATACATATTATCTCTCATCAGAACTAATTATATGACAGAATAAAGAACAGTCCTTTTCAAGTTGAATTATAAGCATGTTAGTTGACCAGCAAAAGCTCTTTGAAGATGACTTAAAGATACATCCCAGAACTTGTAACTGGTTTTAACAGGGATTTGTGAAGTCTGGAATTCTTGTAACCATGAAAGATAAACGATAATATCAACAATTGATTTAAAAAAACCCTCTATTATCTAAATGTACCATGCTCTCATGTGTATCAGATAAAGCAACAAGCTTTTAATTATGAATAACAGTAATCATCAGATTCCTATGAAGATGAATTTAGTTGAAAAGCTGACAGATCTCACGAACCATAACAGCAGAAGCTAAATATTTTCAAGATCTCTCGTGTCACAGGATTAACAAGTATTTACTTCCTTAATCAAGTCTATAAACTATAAAAGTCTCCCTTCCTACAGAAAGACATCCCTGATAAAAGATTGCCATGTACCGCTACCCATCACAAACACACAAAGCACACAGAAAGAGACACAAACATACATTCTACTTGTGACTCTCCATTTTTACCAAAATATAGCTTTTTATATGCTTCTTTGCCACTTTTCCATTGTCAACATTTGGCTTCTCCATTTTCTCAGCTTACAAGCCTGTTCTGAATTTGTGCGTTTTGACTAATTGTGTAATATCTACATATACCTCCCTCCATCCGGTACGCTCCCACAGAGTGGGTCTCCTCAGGGTGCCGTCGGCCAGACAATGTTGGCTGGTGACCCCCAGGGGGAGGGCCTTCTCTGTGGGAGCTCCAACGCTTTGGAACGAGCTCCCCCCCGAACTCCGCACGATGACGGAATTGCGCTCCTTCCGTCGAGAATTAAAAACACATCTTTTTCGACAAGCTGTCCTGGGGTAGTAGCTCTGGTACCAACAAGGCCATAATTGTTTTTAGGGGATTGAGGTTTTAAGATTATGTATTATGATTGGGCCAAATTATTTATTCTATTTTTAATAATTTTATTTTTTGTATGTTGATGTTTTTTAATTGGGCTGTACACCGCCCCGAGTCCTTCGGGAGGGGGGCGGTATAGAAATCACAAAAATAAAAATAAATAAATAAATATATCTGTGGCAAATTCAGTGCTCCATGCTGGCTGAAGGAAACTATATTCAAGTTGGACACTGGGTCTAACTCAAGAGAACTGAATTGAATTGGATTGATCTTCCAAATCATTGCAGATGTTCACATTGGATCAGACTTGACTCACACCCTTATCTCTCATAAATTAAAAATTTATGAGAGGCAGAAATCATAGAAATCAACAACAACAAAACCATCTGGCTCAATATTTAAACAATCAAAAGTAATTTAAAGAGACCTACCTAAACGATGCATCTTTGTTCCTTTTTTCTAAAAATTGGGAGAATAGGGGCTAATGAGACTTCTTCAGAGCGATTCAGGGAAATATTATTTCCCCTAAACCCCAAAACTGGTCACTTTGAAAACTGGTCACTCTTCACACAAAACAAGCAGAAGTCAGCAAAAACATCTTCCATGTGACATGGGGAAAATGACAGGAGTAAGAAATGTTTACAATCTGTGCCCCCTCAAACATATTGAAACCAGAAACCATGTGGTAAACATAAGAAACACTCTTCAATAAAGCAAATATTGCTTGAGTTCAATGTCTATTTTTGCATGTCCAAGATTTTAAATAAGAGCTTCACAAAGTCTTATCCTGAGATTCTTGGGACTTTACTTCAAGCAACTTCACCCATTCTGAAGAAACAGAGGAAGAAAATTCTAGACGCTACAGCACATCTTCGCAATGTAACTATAGTGGGCTACAGGTCTACAACCTAGATAAAATATTTATCTTCACATAGATATTTAAAATTGTTTGTAATTATTTTTCCAATTCATCGGCCACTATAATCTCTGTATAATGTTGCAAAATATACTGTACAGTACATGGTGGGATAAAGAAAAAAGAAAAACAGAAAGCTTTATGTGTTATTATCTCCATCTTGGTATATTAAAAAAAACCTATCTTCTTCAAATACAGAGAGAGAGAGAGAGAGAGAGAGAGAGAGAGAGAGAGAGAGAGAGAGAGAGAGAGAGAGAGAGAGAGAGAGAGAGAGAGAGAGAGAGAGAGAGAGAGAGACCTATGATGATAATTACCATCCTGATTAAGGAAAACCATATACTTAGATTAATACCACCAGGATTTCTTGAAGTAACATTACACTGTGATAACTGATACCAAAACTTAGCTGCAGGGCTATTTAATAACATTTCATACAATCACACAGATAGTCAAAAGTGCTACTTAAACATATGGAAGCAATCAGCAAATCTAGGGAAGGGAAGGGAAGGGAAGGGAAGGGAAGGAAAGGAAAGGAAAGGAAAGGAAAGGAAAGGAAAGGAAAGGAAAGGAAAGGAAAGGAAAGGAAAGGAAAGGAAAGGAAAGGAAAGGAAAGGAAAAGAAAGGGAGATTGAAAAAAGGAAAGGAGAGAAGAGGAAAGGAAAGGGAGATAGTGGAAAGGAGAAAGGAAAGGAAAGGAAAGGAAAGGAAAGGAAAGGAAAGGAAAGGAAAGGAAAGGAAAGGAAAGGAAGACAGAAAAAAGGAAAGGAAAAGAAAGGGAGATTGAAAAAAGGGAAGGAGAGGAGAGGAGAGGAAAGGGAGATAGTGGAAAGGAGAGGAGAGGAAAGGGAGATAGAAAAAAGGAAAGGAAAGGAAGGGAAGGGAAGGGAAGGGAAGGGAAGGAAGGGAAGGGAAGGAAAAGAAAGGAAAGGAAGAAAAAAGGAGAAAGGAAGGGAAGAGAAAGGAAAGGAAAGGAAAGGAAAGAAAGAAAGAAAGAAAGAAAGGAAGGAAGGAAGGAAGGAAGGAAGGAAGGAAGGAGGGAAGGGAAGGGAAGGGAAGGAAAGGAAAGGAAAGGAAAAGGAAAAGGAAAAGGAAAAGGAAAGGAAAGGAAAGGAAAGGAAAGGAAAGGAAAGGAAAGGAAAGGAAAGGAAAGGAAAGGAAAGGAAAGGAAAGGAAAGGAAAGGAAAGGAAAGGAAAAGGAAAAGGAAAGGAAAGGAAAGGAAAGGCTACCTTTAAGTATTCTAGATATTCTATAAATATTCAAAATGTGCATGTTACTGTAAGCTCGCCGGAGTGCTTATATAAGCAGAAAGACAATGCATACGTTTAATTAATACATTAAATTATGGATGGAGAATCCATATTGTGAAATGGTATTTGAAATTAATAATTAATTGAAATTAATAAATAAATAAAGACAGGGATGAAAAGATAGATCTTCAGCCTGAAAGCATTATAGTAGTTTTCTCATCCATTTTATAGGATGGAAAAGGCATCCCATGCTATTTTTTTTCCCTAGACCTGGATCTTAAAGGAGGTTAGTTTTATCAAATGTTCAGAAGACGTTCTAAGGTTCTAGGCTAGACTTGGAAGTAAAATAAATGTTCCCAGAAGAAGACCAAGGCAAATCACTTTGATTTGATTAAGAAAACTGAATGGACATTTCCACAAAGTCATCAAGAGTTTTATGTACTCATTTAAGCCAATTTTGAGCTCTAGGCCAAGCTTGGCCCAAAAAACATTAGGGAATTTCTAGAAGCCTGGCACCTTGACAAATTAACCATCAATAGATACATAGACATAAACAATATCTACATACTACGCAAAAGAGATAATCAACTAGCCAAAGGGGAACAAAATGACCAAAACACTTCCTCACCAGCAATCAGCATCCAGGTGAGCACATATTAATTCCAAGATTAACATCAGGACAACAATCACAAAGTAAAAACGCCCCAATCAAGGAAATGCCAAACAAGCCAACAGTAAACAGCCAACTATATAACCTCTAAAATCACCCAAAGGATGCATGAATACTTTCTCTATTGCTGTATAAATAACTTTTCAAATCTCCATCATATCTAAGGGAAAGCATCATCAGAAACCTCTTTCATGCCTTGGTAAGGCCACACTTGGAATACTGCATCCAGTTTTGGTCACCATGATGTAAAAAAGATGTTGAGATTCTCAAAAGAGTACAGAAAAGAGCAACAAAGATGATTAGGGGACTGGAGGCTAAAACATATAAGGAATGGTTGCTGGAATTGAGTATGTCTAGTTTAACGAAGAGAAGGACAAGGGGGGACATGATAGCAGTGTTCCAATATCTCAGGGCTGCCCCAAAGAAGAGGGAGTCAAGCTATTCTCCAAAGCGCCTGAAGACAGGACAAGAAGCAACAGATGGAAACTAATCAAGGAGAGAAGCAACCTAGAACTAAGGAGAAACTTCTTGACAGTTAGAACAATTAATCAGTGGAACAACCTCCCTCCAGAAACGGTGAATGCTCCAACCCTGGAAGTTTTTAAGAAGAGACTAGACAGCCATTTGTCCGAAATGGTATAGGGTTTCCTGCCTGAGCAGAGGGTTGGACTAGATAACCTCCAAGGTCCCTTCCAACTTGATGATGATGATGATATGATGATGATGATTATTATTTTTGTCAAGGGCCAAGAACCAAGAAGACAAATTGTGATTCTTCTGAGCAGATTTTTTTTAATTGTTCCTATAGACAGAATCTTGCCAAAGTAAACACATGCTACCACCTTATAAAACATATTCTCTGGAAACTACTAGGGAGAAGCTGTTTTCATCCTCTTTCTCTTACACAAACTATCTAACTTGAATTGCCTCTTGGTGCTCCCGAATGCAACCACTCACGCCTGGGAATCCAGACCACATTCTCTCACGTTTTTTCACACTCTACAAACTGCACAACCAATAAGTCTCCAGAATTATGGAGAGCTGCATCACGGAAAGCAACATCAAGCATGGTGCCGCTCGGGACAATAAAATTAGCTCAGAAACATTATCAGGAAAAGTTCTAAGACAATTGCAAGCATTGCTGGTGGCTCAGCCGAATATTTATATCCTGCCACTGTCTGTAAAGAGGATAGATGAAGGGCTGTAAAGTATTATTAGCAATTGAAATAAAAACAGTTTTTCCCCCCGCTCTCTCACCATCCACTCTTTCTACATTCTCAGCAGTGAATAATTTTAAAAACCACAGTCAAGAGGGAAACACCATGAGAGTAAGCTAGGCAGCACTTCGCACAAAAAGTGCTTCGGAGCAATTACCCTGATTGCATGCAAACACTGCAACCTCATGTACAGGTCAATTCCACCACCACTGAAAGCTATGAGCTGAAGCCAAGGACATCAACTCAGTAAACCTGCACATTTCCCAAAAAATGTTCTGCAGGCTCTTTGACCCTCCGGACAGACTTCTGCGGATCACATCCAGGGGATGTTCTCCAAGACGGTGAAGATTGCTGGTGGGTAGTAAAAGCTAGAGAGAGATTTCAAAACAGGGACGGATAATAAAACAGAAGAGGGATAAAGCATCAGATTATCGAACGACTAAGGAGAATGAAAAGAATGCAGTCTGCAGCAACAAAGAAACAAAAGCAGTGGGGGAAAAAAATAAAACACCTTATCAGCATCTTATCAAAAAGGGGCTAACATATTTTGCGCAGGTACGGGTGGATAAACAATGTTTTAAAATGGATTTGCCTTGCCACACTCACGGAAGTAGGTTTCAGATGATTCAACTTGGACAATTTCACCTAACTTTTTCTGGTGTCTCTCTGCATCCCACGGGGTGAAAAGCAGCGTATTTATATCCATCCCAAAGCATAATTGCTAACCATTTAAAGCATTCTAGTGGCAAAGAATTAGCTAGATTAGTGCTATGAAGGATGTTCCTGGATAAAAACAAATAAATGGGCAGCATCTATTCTCGGAGCAGTTAGCTTTATTTCTCTCCCAGCCTTAGCTGGGGAGAATATTAAAGTTCCATTGTGTTGTGAAGCCATCATAATTTGTAACTGGGGAACGGTTTCAATAGCTGCCTTGAATGATCCCATTGTTTCTCTGCTATGGTATTGATCTTGCAATTATCCAAACTTAAATGCCAGTTGCCTGGAATATAGGAATAAGGAAAGTTATACATTTTTATACCGAAACAGACAAGAAGGTAATTGAAGTCCCGCTGGAATACTTTGGCATGCCAGTGTAAACCTGATAGCAAGATGCCATTTAGCAAGGACAGAAAGATAGAAATACACGTCACTCAGCTCAACTTCAGAACAACAGAGTTGGAAGGGACCTTGAAGGTCATCTAGTCCAACCTCCTGGTCAAGAAGAAGACCCTACACCATTTCAGACAAATGGCTGTCCAATCTCTTCTTTAAACCTTCAGTAATGGAACACCCACAATTTCTGGATGCCAATCATTCCACTGGTTAATTGTTCTAACCGTCAGGAAGTTTCTCCTTAGTTCTAGGTTGCTTCTTTCCTTGATTAGTTCCCCTCCGTTGCTTCTTGTCCTGCCTTCAGGCGCTTTGGAGAATAGCTTGACTCCCTCTTCTTTGTGGCAGCCCCTGAGATACTGGAAGACTGCTATCATGTCCCCCCTCGTCTTTCTCTTCATTAAACTAGACATATCCAAGCATCTGCCAAGCACTGCTATCCAAAATCAACTGTCTTGAGTCCTATTGACAATACACAAGTTTATTATACTGCCCACACCGTATTTTAACAATAAGGAAAATAGTGATAGTTTTTTCTTTCTTTTTTAACAGCTTAATGCCATACTAAATCTGTTTTCATACTGGGAGAAAAATCACCAATGCAAAAGAAGGAGATATATAAATTGAGTTTTGCAGTCTGAATTTCTGTTCACGATTGCTCCTAACAGTCTGATAATAAAGAGGAGAAAGAGAAAAAATAATAAGTATGGCAGGCTCTCATCTTGAGAAAAGCAGACTATAAATGCAGTAAATAAAGGCACAGAATGAGTAATCCGTGAAAGAGAGTTGAACTGTCTACCACCTCTGGGGCGTCAGTTTGTACTGCTGACAAATACACAGAAATCTAACTGTATAGTACAAGTCTGATATGACTGCTAACATCTAATATTTCCCTTCCAGAAAAGCCAGTATCTTAAGAATATTCAGGGAATATTCTTCTGTAGCACATCCTCTGTTTACTTTTCTGCTGTGTAATTTCTACAGGGAGCAGGTTTTATTTACTACATCTTTGTTGCTATTCTGACTCTAACATATTCCCTTTGTTCTTTGCCTGGAGAGAGGCAAAAGGAATTGGCATTCTTGTTAGGAATCTCTGAAGAATTAGCAAATGTGGTTATGGTTAATCCCCTCTCACTTGTTATTCAGGCACTGCTGGTTGCCAATAGGATTTGGGAATCCCAGAAGATGTAAGTTGGGAGCGAAGGGTTAAAGTCTGCTTTTCTGACACTCTCTTTTTCTTCAGCTCATTCATCTTCATCATGGAAACCCAGGCACAGAGGGTGCCAATTAAGTTAAATTAAACAAGATGGACAGGAATCTAAGCGAACAAGATCACTGTCATGATTGGAAGCAACTTTATTAATGGCACAATGCTATCTTGGCTAAGACAGGTCTTTAAATAACTCGGAAGCCAAAACCTGATGTCTCATTAAAAAAAAAAATCCATTTGTGAGAGAACGTAGAGCCCTATTCTCAGAAAAGGAATCGTGTTATGAGTAAAATCCTGTCACCAACGCACAGTCTCTGAGATTGTTCTTACCACTGTCCTTCAGATTTAGAAGAACAAAGTGGGTCATACAACACGAATCCTTCAGAGAGACCTTGCTGTAGCTTGACTGATCATATATGTCCTCCAATTGATTAAAGGAGCTCATTAGTGGCTGATTGAAGATAGATAGATGGACACTGAGGACATTTAGAAAGCCAACCCTCACCTCTTAACTATCTAATAACAGACTTCGGGACTAAAACATCTCCTGAGTCACTTTCAGATATAAGATCTGATTAATTTGTTTTTGACCATCAGGTGTTACTTCATGAGTAGAAGCCTGATCAGATAAATGTCAATCTCTCAGCCTTGGGAGCAGAGAATGTAGAAACAAGAAAATGCCGCATGAACTTCTTGCCTCTCTGATAAGAAAAAATGGAATGGATTTTTCTTCCTGCAACCTATAGGAATGGGTTTTACAACTGGACAGACCTTGTCAAGAGAGGAGCTAATCTAGTAGGAAAGACAAAGAGAAAAGGTGATGTTCTTAAGGGAGAAAGAAAGAGAGATGGGATGGCCAGTTAACAATTATTATCTCCAAAGGGAAATTTGTATGGTCCCTCTGCAGGCATAAAAACTAGAAACAGTTATGCAGGAGAAAAGTAGCTTATGGATAATGATTGGGTCTGTCTGTCTGTCTGTCTGTCTGTCTGTCTGTCTATCCGTCCATCCATTCATCTATCATTTATCATCCATCCATCCATCCATCCATCATCTCTCTCTCTCTCTCTCTCTCTCTCTCTCTCTCTCTCTCTCTCTCTCTCTCTCTCTCTCTCTCTCTCTCTCTCTCTCTCTCTCTCTCTCTAAAAATATTAAAAAGAGCTGTGGTCATCTTATGGGAGGGTTAGTTTTAATTTGAAGGAGGTTCCACAAATATTTTTTTTTTATTCCTGTTGGAATAAACAGGGGTTCACTCTTTAAAAAGTTGAACTTAAAAAAAAACCACTTTTAAAAAAGCAATCACATTTTGGCACAGGGAGTTAACTTTAAGTTAAAAAGACAATTTATGTCAAATACATCTGAAGACAGGAAAACCAGAACAAAACTAAAGCTAGGAGTCAAATAAGCTGGCGTAGACAGAAACATGCAGGAAAGCAAATACATGCATACACATAAATTGATGTATTTGCATTGGTTTTCAATCTCACAAACTACTTGTAGAAAACAGTGGTTACGCAATGTTAAACAGGCTCACTTGAAGCACAACTATGAGGATGTTTGTCCTAACCTCAGGCCAAATGGGGAAAAAAAAAATTCAGTGAAACACAAAACAGGTTGTTTCCTACAGACCTCCAAATTACACAGTCTTCCTCTAGATAGTATATTCCTACAGTAGCCTGTCAAACTATAAAACAGAATACATGTAGAATATATAATATGTAATACATAATATTTGTTTGGATCTTGGATCCCTCATCATTAAAGGAATTTGCTTAGAGCAAAGATATGAGTGAATATACTGCTTAAATGAAAAACTCATGTCGTCTTTCCATCATCCTTAGCCTCAATTATTGAACTATATCAGGCCAAGATTATCTTCATATTCTTATATCCAGTTGACGTTGGGGGATTCAAACAAATATAACATAATAGATAATACATTAATAGAATATATTCTAGTCTAGGTTCATGGGACCAAAGTCTAAAACCTGTCCATGTCCATTTGACTTCAGCCTTCTAGTTATCCAGGTTTGATTAATTGTTACAATCACTAATCAAAATCACTGCAGAATCAAAATAAAAATAATAATCTTGACATGCCAGTCATAAGTTTATGTCTCAGTCTTCTGCTTGTTCATGTGGCTGGATCAGTAATCCACCTATGGATGGTGCCTATTACTTTAATGACTTTCAGTAGAGGATGTTTGCACATTAAATTGCCAATAAGAAATCATTTTGAAATATGGCTGTAGAGAATTAAAAAAAAGAAGTCATGGACACTTCCAATCAAGCAGGGCAAAACCAGTGGGTTATAAAATGTTTGCTTCTGTGTTGTTTTGTTTTCTTCTATGAGGACAAAAATTGAACTAAAAGGCAGGTGATGATCCATTTGACAGCCAGTTGAGTTAGCAGTTCATGTACCAGAATAGAAACCAGGAAATTCTGAGTTCTAGTAGGCATGAAGTCAGCTGGGAGACATTACTCCATTTCTCTCAGACCTGGGAAGAAGAAAGCACACACACACACACACACAAACACATGCATCCATTTAAGCCAGTTTAGAGATTCCTTCTAATGGTAGAAATTGAAAAGGAGCTAAAGAGTCTTCTGATGAGGAGAGGGCAAAACGTGGCTTGAAACTCACCATTAAAAAAAAAGTAACTTCATGGTCTTCAGTTCCATCCATTCCTGGCAAATAGAAGGGGAGGAAATGGAAGCAGTGACTGGTTTTATTTCCTTGGGCTCCACGATCATTGCAGACAGTGACTGCAGCAATGAAATTAAAAGACATTTGCTCATTGGGAAGAAAGCTATGGCAAACGTAGTCTACATATTAAAAAGCAGAGCCATCACCTTGCCTACAAAGATCCATATAGTTAAAGGTATGGTTTTCCCAGCAGTAATGGATGGCTGTGAGAGCTGGATCATAAGGAAAGCTGAGCACTGAAGAATTGATGCTTTTGAATTGTGGTCCTGGAGAGGGCTCTTGAGCAGGGGGTCTTCAAACTTGGCCCTTTAATGACTTGTGGACTTCAACTCCTAGAATTCCTCAGCCAGGCAAGATCCCTGCTCTTGAGAGTTTATTGGATTGCAAGAGGATCAAATCAATCATTCCTAAAGAAAATCAACTCTTCCTGTTCTTGGGAAGGACAGATACTGAAGGTGAAGCTCAAATACTTTGGCCACCAAATAAGAGAGGACTCATTGGAAAAGAGCCTGAGATTGAGAAAGTTTGAAGGCAAAAGGAGAAGAGGACAGCGGAGGATGAGATGGTTAGATAGTGTTATTGATGCAATTAACATGAATTTGGGAGCAGTGGAAGAAATGGGGGCCTGGCATGCTATAATCCATGAGGTTGTGAAGAGTCCGAATGATGTACTGTCTGAACAACAAGAACAATAGATATTCCTACTGGACCAAACATTAGGACTGTCAAGAGATGCAAAGAGAAACTTAATTTGGACAACAAGTCTGTGATTTCGATTGGGTGTCTCCCTAATAGGAGTACTGAATTGCAAACCTACAAAGTCAAACATGCTATGTTTCTGTTGTTTGGGAACTCTAGTCCATTCTCAGCAGGTGATTAAGTCACTTCAAACTGCACATTCCTGGGGATAGTTGTGGGGAAGGTAGACAACCGGCTTGAGTAAAAAAAAAGAAAAACAACGCACAAAAGGTTTCTATTTGAAACACGATTGCTCTATATATAAGAATTGGAGTCAAGCCAGAAGACTGAATATTCACTTAATACTGGATTTGTCTCAAACAAGGCAATCCTGAATGGAAGATAATCACCTCCCATGCCCCCAGAACAGGAAAAACCTATTTTTTACAAAGTACAGTGACAACTTCCCCACCATTGTCGAAAGATTTGCAATTACCAGCTAAAACCAATCTGGGGAATTCTCTACTTCAGTTCCCAGTAATTGTGTGTAGTGTGCCTACAGAATATGTGGCTAGACATGAATGAGGGTCATAGCATGAGGCCTGAAGGCATAATCCAAAGATGCAATAAAAGAACGAATAACTATGGGTTTGAATTGCCACTAAAATGCTGTATCATAGGCCTGTCTCTATATATACAGTACACGCACGCACGCATGCACACACACACACCCCTTCCTTCCCCATTCCAGCAAAACAAAAACAAGAAACAAAAACAAGAAACAAAGATAGTAATTAAAGAGAAAAGAAAAGAAGCTCTTTTTTTACTCTTTCAAAGAGAGTTACAATTTTAGCAGGCAAATGATCCTACTCTAAGTATTGTCAAACTTCAAAGGAATCAGTGTTCCTGTTGTGATTCCTCATCAGCCAGTGGCAGCTGAGTCTGGGGAATCAGAGGAGGAGGAGGAGGAGGAGGAGGAGGAGGGGGCTGGAGTGCCATTAGAGTCAGAGGAAGGCTCTGATGACCCCCAAAACTTACAGTCTGAGAAGGAGCCTGGCCCCTCCACCCATGCTCTGGCTGGGACACAGCTGTGCTTGGAAGTTGAGTCGGACTGTGAGGACTCACAGCTGGAAGACATCAGGGATGCTCGCAAGCATCAACAGGCAATGAGAGTAGGACAGAGGGACGCAATGGGGCAGCTCCAAGGGCTAAGGAGAAGGCATTAGAAAGCCACGCCTTGGGCTGCATAATAAAAGGGAAGGTGTGGGAGGTGCTGTTTGCTGAAGGCAACCGTTTGTGAAGGACTCAAGTTTCGTGGAATCGTGTTTTGTTTGCCTCTGCCTTTGGTCAATTTTCTGTTTGGAAGAAAGCAAGTGACTTATGTTTTGTTTGCTTTTTGCCTTTGGACATTTTGCAGGGCTGTAAATAATAATAAAAGGGGTTTGTTTCCTTTGGTTCCAGCCTGCTTGTTGGAAGAGGGGTTTCTCCTTGTGAGTTTAACAAGGACTCACGTTCTTCTTCACCCTTTTGTTAAAGGGTAGCAAAACCAGATCTGAGGATTTCCTGCACAATTTTCCCTTTTCCAAGGCTCCCCACCCCCTTGGCTTATTGTGGTGTCCAATAAGGTTCAAATTAGGTGTTTCGGGTGGGCATTTCATATTCCATTCCCAGGCCTGTGTCCTTGGATCTTTTCAATCATTGTCTCTGGATGGCACTCTGGTTCCTGTCATCCCCCACCCTATCTTCCCATTTCCCCTCCCCACATTTTATGACAAGCTGCCATCGAAGAGATGCAGGGCTGAAGTGGTTTGATGGCAGATCTGACACACTATTTCTATTGAAACAGCAAGCTGGAGCAGATACTCAGCCAGCAATTTGCTGCAAAAAAATTCTTGGTTACTGTATGAAAATTTTAGCCTAATGACAGCATTTTCTAACTGCTTTCTATTCTACCATTTCCTATCTCCCAAGTTCCGACTATGAGCTAATGTTCCTTAAATAGGGACATTATTTAAAAAAAAATGTGGGGAAATG
Source organism: Bothrops alternatus (assembly GCA_034064705.1). Classification (NCBI taxonomy): domain Eukaryota; kingdom Metazoa; phylum Chordata; class Lepidosauria; order Squamata; family Viperidae; genus Bothrops; species Bothrops alternatus. The sequence goes on along the minus strand of JARGCV010000811.1, from coordinate 58,994 downwards.
AAAGCATACCACAATCAAGATTATAGAAATATTTTTTAAAGGAGAAAAGATGTTTTAGATGATTAAATGGAAAAGAATGTGGGTTCCAGTAAGTGGAATAAATAGGACTATTTTATTAAGTAATTGGGCACCATCTTTAATCCTAATCAAGGGAGTTCATCATTTTAATAGCATATCATAAATCCATCAGCCAATTCACCACTGTTGCAATTAAGTGTTATTATACATCATTCCCAATTTGCAGGCACTGTTAATAGCAGAGGATCCCATCTTTTGTGTAAATTGAAAAAAAAAAAGCTCAGAAAATGGCTCTTCTATTCTCATTGTTGGAAACTTTGCAACAGGGAAGTTTTGTTATTTTTCAGTTACGGGTTTTTAGAAGAGTTTTCCAGATTTTTGTCCCCTTTTTGTGATAGAGCATAGATGAACTATCTATTTACCATCTAACAAAACTTCTCAAAGTTTTTGTGCACTTTTATATTGCTATTTGGGTTTTTTTGTTCCAAAACTTGCTAATGACGGGTTGCAATTTGCTCCTGTATTTTGATATTGAAATATTGGGCATATGAAAGTCACACATTGGTCACCCTTGAAAAGATATTGTGTAGTGCAAACTCATACTTTCCCATGTCATAAACTGCCTCACAGGTAATCCTCAATTTATGACTACAATTGAGCCCAACATTTATGTTGCTCAGTAAGACAGTTGCTAAGTGAGTTTTGTCCCATTTTATGTCCTTATTTGCCACAATGGTTAAGGCAAACCCTGCAGTTGTTAAGTTAGTAACACGGTTCTTAAGTAAATCTGGCTTTGCTTGTCAGAAGTCTGCAAAAGGGGATCACGTGGCTATGGGACATTGCAACCGTCACAAGTACATGCCAGTTGCCAAGCCTCTAGATTTTGATCATGTGACCATGAGGATGATGCAATGGTTGTGTGAAAAACAATCACGAGCCATTTTTTTTTCAGTGCTGTTGTAACTTCAAAAAAGGGAATGTTTGTACGACAAGGACTACCAGCATATGGCTTGCAATTTCAATACCTGGAAGACACCTGTCCTATATCATATCAGTGGTGGGATTCAGCTGGTTCGCACCGGTAGCTAATTTTTGCTCTATTCAGAGAACCAGTTGGCTTCCAGAAGTCTGGTCTAGGCCTTGGAGGCCTGGAGGAGGCCTCCCAGGCCTAGAACGGCCTGCCAGAAGTGCATGGATGCCACTTCTGGAAGTCCGTTCTAGGACACAGAGGTCTGGAGGAGGCCTCTCAGGCCTAGAACGGCCTGCCGGAAGTGCGCGGATGCCACTTCTGGAAGTCCATTCTAGGCCTCGGAGGACTGGAGGAGGCCTCCCAGGCCTGCATCAAATAAGAGAACCGGTTGTTCAGGTATTTGAATTCCACCACTGTATCACATGGTCCATGGATGGTAGCCAACTCTTAGAAGAATATCGGTCTCTTCGCCAACTGTAGTCAGATGGTCAGGAGAAGAAACCACCCTCTCTCCTCACCTCTGTGATTATTCTCCAGAATAGAATTCCTACCTACAATATGGATGCAGGTTTAGCTCTTAAAAGGATAGCGGATTTTTTTTTAAACAAGAAAATCATGAATCATTATGGTCTGTGTCATGTTGCATGAAGTTATTATTGAGGCATGAACAAAGAGATGAGTGCTTCCTTAAATGTAGGATGTAAGAAGATGTTTTTTAAATTTCTTCCTTTGGTTTCCCACCTGCATCTGGATAGCTTTGCCACCCAGTCTGCTGTGTGGGAGAAGGATGCCTGAAAAAAAAGAATTTAAACAGGAGGCTGTCTGGAATCCAAAACTGAAAATTACCATGACAGATGTGTTTGGTTACAAGAAGGGGGAAAGAAAAAAAATACACTATTTTGGAGATAGCCAACGATGTGTTTTTGACATAAAGCATCTGCAATCTTTAAATCTACTTTCCCTTAAAGAAATGTAAAGTAGCTAAAGCCTGCTGTTTATCTTTACACCATGATCCTACAAGTTGGAGAAAAGGAATGGAATTATTGGAATTATGCTCTGGTTTGAGAACTGAAGTCCAGGAGATTGTAGCCACATCAAAGTTCTCCAGAGGTTACTGGCTGATGTTGTGAACTGATTCTGCATATTCCTCTTTTCTTTACAGGCAAATTTCAAATAAATCCTCTCCAGCACCAGTTGGAAAGTGGTCTACCAATTGCAAATATCTCATAAAGATGGAACATCAATTGCCTTCTTCTGACGCAAATTCAGAGTTATGCAATATATTCTCTCTGTTTCATTTCAAACCATTTATTTAATATGAAGCATAGGGTAAAGAAGCAATACACAATTAGGAAAACTTTTGGTTCTGGTTTTCCTTCTAAGAGATTGTAGGTCTACACAATTTTCAATTCTTCAACTCCCTTCCCTCTTCTGCATCAGGGTGTTGAAAGAAAAATCTTCATCAGGGCCCAGTCCAAGCCGGGAATAATCAAAATGGAGAGAGCTTTAGAAAGAAGGTTGTCATTTATTGAAGGAGTCCCTGGCTGAGGAATTCTGGGAGTTGAAGTCCACAAGTCATAAAAGGGCCAAGTTGGAAGACCCCTGTCTTAAATCTAACGAACAAAATGGAGGCTGGCTGAGGAATTCTGGGAGTTGAAGTCCACAAGTCATAAAAGGGCCAAGTTTGAAGACCCCTACTTAAGAACATGGGTAATTAAATGTTGCTGTTGCTTTGAAAGCTTACTCTTTGCTCCATGGTTTATTTAAAAGATTTATATTCCTCCACTTCTTTTTGGCTCAGGGGGATTTAAAACAATTAAATTAAGCATCCTTTCGCACTATAGTAAGGATCTTTTAAAGAGGCATTCAATGAAATGCAGAATTCTTCCCCCTAAAACATACAAACTCAGCTTTTTTTTCCCAACATCTGCCATTCACTTTATAGCGAACTAAAGTTATTATTTGAGAAGGAAAAATAACAGTAAATGCACACTAGGCAGTAATGAGCTACATTGTGTGATTTTTTTATCTATTCTTTTTAGCTGTTGGGAAGTTGGGGTGGGCTGAAAATCTTTAGCATTATTTTCAGATAGTTAAGTGCACACACCATTTATGTTGACAGCTTGGCTCCAGGCTATAAGACAGACAAACCTGTTCTACATCTTCTGAGAGAGAGAGTGAGAGTGAGAGAGAGAGAGAGAGAGAGAGAGAGAGAGAGAGAGAGAGAGAGAGAGAGAGAGAGAGAGAGAGAGAGAGAGAGAGAGAGAGAGAGAGAGAGAGAGAGAGAGAGAGAGAGAGAGAGAGAGAGAGAGAGAGGAGCAGAAAACTTAAACCCCTATCAATGTACTGTCACAGTTTTACAACTTATCTGTAGCTAAGCGGAAAAGAGAAAGTGGAGAGGGAGAGAGAAGAATTACTGGAAAGATATGATCTGATTCTACCAACAGATCTATCAACTTGGCTTCCGAAGCAGAGATCCCCAGCAAGATTCAGAAGGGGCAGCAGATACCCCTGCACAGATTGAGCTAATCCCTTGTAGAGGCAACATGTGCTCAGGATGTATCTGAATGTCAGAGCCCATTACCAGTTCCATGTCTAAATAAAAAAATCACATCAGTGTGCGATCACATCAGCAAACCGCTCTGATACAACTCCATCTCAACAGCAAAACTATGAAGGCTGCAGGTGTAACCAACTGATTCGTAAGGCAGATCTCAGTCTTCCCATATTTTAAGCCAGGGGTCTTCAAACTTGGCCCTTTTATGACTTGGGGACCTTATGACTTGGGGACCTAAATTAGAGGCGAATTCTGATGTCTGTGACAGATCCAACTGCAAGAATTGAACGCCTGCATTTTTTGTCGTTCTTTTGGCTTTAATGTCCTTTTCAAATGTAATTTTATGAGTGGAACAGATACTTTCGCCTTTTGCCCCCAATTAAAGAACTGAGCTGTGGTTAGGTCATCTTTTGGCTAGTAAACAAAATGCTCCAAATGGAAAAAAAAATTGTAACAGGAAATTCTTTGAATACCAGTTTATTTGAAGGACACAAAGCCTACAAGCATAGAGTAAAACTGACTTATTTTTCATGTGATAGCAGTTCTTTTAACTTGTTTTCATTCATTTGATAGGTTCCATGATCAGGTAGATTTTACAAAATGCTCATTCCTAGCTCATTCCTGTGATTCTGAAAACAAGTGATGGAGGTGGACCTGGTTAGTATTTAGCTAAGACAGGTGTCTTCACACTTGGCCCTTTTATGACTTGTGGACTTCAACTCCCAGAATTCCTCAGCCAGCATGCCTATATCATTTCAGACAAGTGGCTGTCCAGTCTCTTCTTAAAAACCTCCAGTGATGAAGCACCCACAACATCTGAAGGCAAGCTGTTCCACTGGTTAATTGTCCTCACTGTTAGGAAGTTTCTTCTTAATTTGAATTGGACTGAACTGAATTCTACTCCCTATAGGCCCAAAAGTCTCTGCACGTGTTTCTAACCATATTTTTTCCTATTTTTGTTTGTGGGGGGAAGGGTGGATTATAAAGCAGCAATTAAGTTCAGATATCAAAATGTACCCTGGGGAGAATCCAGTGGGAACGTCACCATAAATGGCACAAGAAACTTGACTTCACATGGTTTCACCACGGAAACTCAATAACTAAATCAAAACATAACATGAGCTTGGTGTTGACAGAAGGGAGGCTAATTATGAAGCCTACAGTGTCGTAATGCAACCTCCATCTCTTTTCTACATGTGTCTGACATCACAGGAAAGTATGTGAGGGAGAAAGCTTGTGAGGTGGCATCAGGACCTCATTTTGTCGCTGACTACAGATACCTCTTCAACTGGGTCCATAACTACTGCCTGTTGCTTGCTGGATCCAATCATAAAATATTGATAATATTGAGGAAGATGTTATCCATTTAGTTGTGTCCAGTCCCTGGCAATTCTATGGGATGGGTTTTGTCCACATCTTTCAATCTTGCACTACTTCTTTGAGTTTTTTATATTTTCTAGCTGGTATCAGCTTCGATTGGGTCCAGCCACCATATTCATTGGAAGCCTGGCTTCCAATAGTAGTAGTAGTAATAGTAGTAGTAGTAGTAGTAGTAGTAATAGTAGTAGTAGTAGTAATAATAATAATAATAATAATAATAAACAATGATGAAGATGCACTGAAATTAGTATATCAGGAAGGTTTACTGACTACTGGAGAGACTAAACTGACTAAAGGACCAAATGAAGAACAGTATAGAGGCATGGGAAGACAAAGCACTACATGGCCAATATGTTAAAAATATAGCTGGGAAAGCAGATAATAACAAGACCTGGCAATGGCTAAGAGCAGGAAAATTGAAGAAAGAGACCGAGGGACTAATTCTGGCTGCACAAGACCAAGCCTTAAGGACAAATGCATACAAAGTCAAAACTGAGAAGACAGCAAAAGACAGTAAGTGCCGCCTATGCAAAGAAGCTGAAGAAAACAGCGGACCACCTGGTAAGCTGCTGCAAGAAGATCGCACAGACTGACTACAAGCAGCGGCATGACAAAGTAGCAACTATGGTGCATTGGAAGATCTGCAAGAAATATCATTTGCCTGTAAGCAAAAACTGGTGGGATCATAAAACAGAGAAAGTCATAGAAAATGATAAACTGCTCTGGGACTTCAGAATTCAAACAGGCAAGCACTTGCAACATAACACCCCGGACTTAACAACTGTCGATAAGAAAGACAAAAAAGTCTGGATAGTGGACGTGGCAATGCCTGGAGACAGCAGAATAGACGAGAAAGAACTGGAGAAGATAACAAAATACAAAAACTTACAAATAGAAATAGAAAGATTGTGGCAAAAGCAAGCAAGGGTAGTACCAATAGTAATAGGCGCCTTGGGTGCAATCCCAAAACAACTGGAGCACTCCCTGAACACCTTCATCTGCATTGACAAATTAGCCATTAGTCAATTGCAAAAGGCGGCCTTACTAGGAACTGCTTCCATCCTGCGACGATATCTGTAATACCATCAAACATCCACATCTGCCTATCCCAGGTCCTGGGCAAGGACTCGATAGGTAGACAAAAATGCCAAATCCAGTCTGAACATCTGGCTGACTGTGCGATGATCCATAATAATAATAATAATAATAATAATAATAATAATAATAATAATAATAATAATAATAATAATAATAATAATAATAATAATAATAATAATAATAATAATAGTAATAATAGTTGGAAGGTATCTTGGAGGTCATCTAGTCCAACCCCCTCTTCAGGCAGGAAACCCTACACCATTTCAGACAAATGGCTGTCCAGTCTCTTCTTAAAAACTTCCAGTGTTGGAGCATTCACAGCTTCTGGAGGCAGGTTGTTCCACTGATTGATTGTTCTCACTGTCAGAAAATTTTTCCTTAGTTCTAGGTTGCTTCTCTCCTTGATTAGTTTCCATCCATTGCTTCTTGTCCTGCTTTCAGGTGCTTTGGAGAATAGCTTGACTCCCTCTTCTTTGGGGCAGCCCCTGAGATACTGGAAGACTGCTATCATGTCCCCCCTCGTCCTTCTCTTCATTAAACTAGACATACCCAATTCCAGCAACCGTTTCTTGTATGTTTTAGCCTCCAGTCCCCTGATCATCTTTGTTGCTCTTCTCCGCACTCTTTCTAGAGTCTCAACATTTTTACACCGTGTTGACCAAAACTGGATGCAGTATTCCAAGTGTGGCCTTACGAAGGCCTTGTAAAGTGGTATTAATACTTCATGTGATCTTGATTCTATCCCTCTGTTGATGCAGCCTAGCACTGTGTTGGCTTTTTTGGCTTTTACCGCTAACTCTTCCAAACTGACTGTTTTCTCCTGTGAATTCCCCCACAAGACATGGCCGAAATAGGTAAGATTTCATTTCCTGATTTTTGCCTTCCAGTTGGCAATAATAAAACCGTCTATTTAACAGCTGACACCTTAAACAATGGATGCGTGTCAACAAATGACAGGAACAGCATTCTTCATTGGCTACATCAGTCAAGATGACTGACTGCTCACTAGAGTCCTATTTAAAGGTTAGGGTGGTCCTTATCCTGACAGGAAAAAAGTCACAGTAACCTACGCTGCCTCATTAAGCAGAAAAATACCTGCAGGTGGGGAAAAAAAATCTACTTCTTCCCAATCTTGTTTGTTTGTTTGGGGGCTACTTCACTTAACTGGGGAACCACAACTGCAAGAGCAACTGGAAAACAAAATCACAGTCTTTACCCTCTTCCTCTAGGGAATAAGAAGACAAGTTCACTTTACAGGTTCATTATAAAGATTACAGAGATAATGTTTGTGTAACACTTGAAACCTTTGACGCATACTCGGTATAAGCCAAGTGATATTGCAGTTTAGTTTTATCCCTACCATTAAATATGAAACAAGGGTTTGTGTTGTTGTTTTTTTCCAGCATGCATTTTATTGGAGCAACAAATGAAAGCGGTAGGAGTTTAGCCTTCTTCCATATGTTCAGGTGCTGGAATGTAATAAGATGATCCCAACATCTGTTTTGCCCTGCCAGTAATGTACCCTCTTGGGTCTTAGAGACAATCTATACGCTGGGAAAAAAAATCATATCAATGCAGCCTCATAGGACTCCGGCATATCCAAATGTAGATGAGGGACCAGAACTTTCTTTTTCCTCATGTAAACACACATACACACACACCCACACCCACACATGCATATACACAAATGCAAAATTAGAATACTGCTCAGGGATGTTCATTGCTGCAAAGGCTGATTACAAATTAGAACACATTTTATAAAAATAGCTCCAAGGATAGAGAGAATAGCAGATTGGGCTAATCAAAAAGACAAACAGCTACCGATAGGAAGGCAGATATCTAGCTGGGTTGAACTATGGGGTTCTTGGTGCTTTCTGGGCTGGGCTGTTAGCTTGCAAACCTTTCATTACCCAAATAGGATACACCATCAGTATGAGAGAGTGTGGAGTTTGTCCCCTGTTTATAAGACAGTAGCTTGCCTGGCAGTGTGGTTTTCTCCTTGGTTCCCTGATTAGGTTATTGCTTTCTGCTTTACCGTTACATTCTTTTCTTGGGCTACTGGGTCTTTTGAACATACCTTTTGTTCGAAGATGTTGTATAGGTGGTATATTATTATTATTATTATTATTATTATTATTATTATTATTATTATTATTATTATTATTATTGTTGTTGTTGTTGTTGTTGTTATTATTATTGTTATTATTATTATTATTATTATTATTATTATTATTATTATTATTATTATTATTATTATTATTATTGCATCCTGGATTTCCACAATGCCTTTGGCTTGTCTGAATGAATCCTGAATGAAACAAAACACGTCCTCTCCAGCAGCCAATACCCAGATAAACTGGTATTATCACCAGACAAACAGTCAAGCAGACCCTAATCAAGGAACAACCAAGGACAATACTGCATCCCCACCAACACTGGCAGGACAAGATATTGTACATAAACAAGGAGATTTCCATGGTGTTTTCAAAGTGTTCCATGTAGAGGTTTGCAGTGACAGGTGAGAGGGGTGATCCCATGGGTGCTCCTTCTATTTGTTTGATTTTTTGTCCGTTATAGATGAAGTATGTGTTGGATAGACAGTGGTTGGTCAGATCTAGGATGTGTTTGGGGAGGTTATATTTGTTTTGGATAGCTGTCAAGGCTTCTTTGATTGGCACTTGGGTGAAGAGGGATATGACATCGAAGCAAACCTCTACATGGAACACTTTGAAACCCAAGCTCTAGAAAAATCTGATCATAAACCCAAACTCTGGCTCAGATACGTAGACGACACCATCTAGCCACATGGCAAAGAAAAACTGGACAACTTCCTCACACACTCAACAGCCTACACCCCAAAATACAATTCACCATGGAAACAGAAGCTAATAACCAACTTCCCTTCCTGGATGTCTTAGTCTACAAGAAATCCAATGACTCCCTAGGACATACCATCTACCAGAAGAAAACACACACAAACCACTATCTGCACGCACTCTCACACCACCACCCAGCACAGATCAACTCCGTAGCCAAGACACTCAACTCCAGAACAAAATGCTTAGCTGACAAACAACACCTAAAAACCGAACCTCTCACTAATGTACTAACATCCAATGGATTCCAAAGAAATAAGATTACCAACCTAATGCAAAAAGAAACCTCCACTAAAATCCAAGACAGCAAACAAGAAAGCAGCAAAGCCCTCCTCCCATACATAAAACGCACCACAGACAGAATCATCAAGATCCTGCACAAAAACAACATCAAGACAGCATTCTGCACAAACAGAAAAATATCCACCATCCTAAGAAACCCCAAAGACAAAATTGAGTTAGAAAATCAAGGAGTATATGAAATCCCATGTACTGCCTGCCCCACCACATACATCGGACAAACCAACAGAAGAATAAGTGCACGCATTGAAGAACACAAAAACTCAGTCAAAAAAGTGGAACCAACTTCTTCCCTAGTCCAACACCTTAAAGCCACAGGACATGAAATTGATTTCAAAAAGACCAGAACTATTGCCAAAACTGAACACTTTAATAATAGAATAATCAGAGAAGCCATCGAGATAGAAAAAATGCCATCACAGCATGAACAAATGAGATGATACCTCCCGCCTACCAGCCATTTGGAAACCCGCCCTTATTGACAAACAAGTCCCTAACACAAAAAATGACACCGGACCCACACTCATGAAAACCACACACGATATCACCACCACACATCCATGCAAAAAGCAAACCCAAACCCACACCGATGATGAGGCACGACCACAAATCAGAAGCCAGACCACAGCTGCATCATTAGCCACTTTAAACCCCTCCAATACATACATGAAGCAAACTGACACCCACCATGAAGGCACGACCACGAACGCGAAGCCAAATAACAGCAACACAGCTCACTATCTCAAATCCCCCTGTAACGCAGACTAACAGAGAAAACCCAAATAACAAAAGACCTTCAACCATGCTAAAAGGAACAAGGTGCTAACATATGAGAGCGTGAAGCTAGCCATGAAAGATCACAATGAGTGTTGAGAACTGTTAACACTAAGCCAAGGGGTTGTTTTTAAATAATGGTTAAGCTAAAATAAAATATTTAGCTACAAATATGTATGTCCTTCATTTAAGCTAATGCTCTACGATATTCTCTAGAGGAGTGTGATCTCATTCTATCAACCATGCAGATAAATTAACCCAATCAGTAAGGCTAACCTTATCAATCAGATTGACAGAATATCCTAGGGCATTGCTACTAATTAACTGTAATGGGACCAATTACATAAAAGTAATAATTCACATAACTCTATGAAGAGGTCTTGCATCCTCACCCCTCTTTAGGCTTCTGTTGCCTTGCCTAGGGTACCAAACCTGTCAATAAATCAATTGGGCTTCAATGTAATTATGTCTCGATCTCCAGCTAAACATACCCTTTGAGGCTGTGTTGATGAAGGGGGATTCCTACAAATAAGGACCAGGTAAAAAAGGTTTACCACTGTACTGTTGCTAAGAAAACTCCATGGATATCGCAATAAAAGCATCTCAATTCTTTATGTACCTTTAATTTACATACATCTCCCTAAAGTACTACCAGCACTGATTCAAATTTCACCAGTTTCTGGTGTCAGAAGAAAAGAAGAATGATATGCTAATCCTACGTTTGCACAAAGCACTCCACATCCCTGATCAAGATTTCAGAGGATTTCCTTATAGTTGTGAAATGTGGAAAGGAAAGGAGTCCCTGCAGATTTAAAAAAAAAAAAAAAAGACATTTCTACAGTCATGTGGTCAACATGACATCATGGAATGCTGTTACGCTCACACTGAAGTATCTATCTCACTGTTGCAGTGACTCTGGGCAGCTTACAATATGCCAAAAAAGGTTAAAAGAAAAGATAATGCAAAATGATTAAAATTAAGAGGATTAAATAAGAAACTCAAAATCAATGCTTGTTCCTTGCTCCACTTCATAGTTGGTTAACAAATGAGAGCATCTCCATATCCCTTAGTTCCACTATAATCATGGAATCTAAGTCAGAATAAAGGAGGAGGAGGAGGAGGAGGAGGAGGAGGAGGAGGAGGAGGAGGAGGAGGAGGAGAAGGAGAAGGAGAAGGAGAAGGAGAAGGAGAAGGAGAAGGAGAAGGAGAAGGAGAAGGAGAAGGAGAAGGAGAAGGAGAAGGAGAAGGAGAAGGAGAAGGAGAAGGAGAAGGAGAAGGAGAAGGAGAAGGAGAAGGAGAAGATAACGAAGAAGGAGAAGATAACGAAGAAGAAGAAGAAGAAGAAGAAGAAGAAGAAGAAGAAGAAGAAGAAGAAGAAGAAGAAGAAGAAGAAGAAGAAGAAGAAGAAGAAGAAGAAGAAGAAGAAGAAGAAGAAGAAGAAGAAGAAGAAGAAGAAGAAGAAGAAGAAGAAGAAGAAGAAGAAGAAGAAGAAGAAGAAGAAGAAGAAGAAGAAGAAGAAGAAGAAGAAGAAGAAGAAGAAGAAGAAGTAGTAGTAGTAGTAGTAGTAGTAGTAGTAGTAGTAGTAGTAGTAGTAGTCTGCAAAGCTGTTCCACTGGTTGATTGTCCTCACTGTCAGGAAGTTTCTCCTTAATTCCAGGTTGCTTCTCTCCTTGATCAGTTTCCAACCATTCTTTCTCATCCTTCCCTCTGGTGCTCTGGTTATCAACCTGACCCCTTCTGCCTTGTGACAGCCACTCAGATACTGGAATACTGCTATCATGTGTCCCCTATTTCTTCTTTTCTTTAGACTAGCCAAGCCCAAGTCCCGCAGCCGTTCTTCATATGTTTCAATCACCAGGTCTTTGATCATCTTAGTTGCTCTTCTCTGAATTTTGTTTTTGCTGTTATTTGCAAAACATGTCACCTGCTCCCCAATTCCATCTTGATTTAGTTCAGCTTTGACTGCTTCATGTAGCTTCAATGGTGAAAAAAAAGTATAATTTTTCTAACCATCCTGATTAACTCCAGGTTTTTTTCCCCCAATGATGTTCCAGATGCTCTTATTTCTTAAAAATCAAGAGGCCTGCTTAGTTCCATCAGAAGCAAAAGGATTCCTAATAGTAATCATATGAATTGATCAGGTTTTTTTCCGTGTAAGTTCTTCCCCAATTTTTTTTTTCCTTCGGCTGAAGTAGAAGGAAGCAATCAGGAGCAATTCCCAAACTAAAAGCTGTTAAAGCATTTAAAATAAACTGTGTTTCTCCTATCTTGCTCGAGGTACTTTCCAAGATAAAGTGTGTAAGTCTACTGTAATGATGTTTACTCAACAAAAAGCTTGACAACTGTACTCCTTTATTGATTGTTTTTGCCTTTCTGTGCCGAGTAAAACAATTAATTCATATGATGGTTAAAAAAAAAGAAAGAAAGTCTTCATGCATAGCACTTGCAGCAATTTTGACCTAATATCGTATTCATTTAATCTGCTTTACGAAATTGCTGGAGGAAATATTCAGCTGTTTCCTGAAAGACTGACTTGGGGATTATCGGAGCTGGATAATTGTTGAACGGATCAGATGTGGGAAGAAATACTTTATTTGACATTAATCTTGCTGAAATGGGCAATGAATTTGAGAAATAGATTGCTGTCTGACTGGTTTGCCAAAATACCTCTTGCTGGGAGCAACTGTAGCTCTTTCTCTCTCTCTCTCTCTTTTTTTTTTAAAAAAAAAACAGGCTTTTTTAACCGTTTTCAATCTTTATTGAACATCTGTTATTTCTTCCTTCTCTGGAATGTAATTATGCAGGACTCCAGCATAAAACAGGTTGTGTACTTAATAAGAGACATCTCAAAACATCCCTGCAGATGTTTCTTTCATGTATTCTGATTCTCTCCTGCTTTTAAAATGCATGCACACAGCATATGGAAGCTTCCGAAAATAGGTCTGCAAATCACAGACTTCTAGAAACTTCCTAAGGACAGTTTCAGAACACTTCAGAGGAAAATGAAATGGACAACAGTCCTGAACTGAACCTTAAAGTCCTAGGGCGAGTCGGTTTCAAACAATTCCCAGAGTAATAGCCTTAAAGGCAAACTCTATTAATGCCTAAGGAATTTCAATGTCATTCAGATGTCGTATATAGCAATAGCAATAGCACTTAGACTTATATACCACTTTACAGTGCTTTACAGCTCTCTCAAAGCAGTTCATAGAGTCAGCCTATTTGCCCCCAACAACCTGAGTCCTCACTTTACCGACCTAGGAAGGATGAAAGGCTGAGTCACCTTGAGCCGGTGAGAATCGATCTGCTGGCAGTGAGCAGAGTCAGCCTGCAATACTGAATTATAACCACTGCCCCGCCATAGCAATAGAACAGAACAGAATAGCACTTAGACTTATGTACCACTTCACAGTGCTTTACAGCTCTCTCTAAGTGGTTTACAGAGTCAGCATATGGCCCCCAACAACCTGGGTCCTCATTTTACCAACCTAGGAACAATGGAAGGCTGAATCAACCTTCAGCCAGTCAGGATTGAACTGCTGGCAGTCAGCAGAGTCATCCTGCAATACTGAATTCTAACCATTGCCCCACCATGGCAGTGCAGTGCAGTGCAGTGCAGTGCAGTGCAGTAGAGTAAAGTAAAGTAGAGTAGAGTAAAGTAGAGTAGAGTAGAGTAGAGTAGAGTAGAGTAGAGTAGAGTAGAGTAGAGTAGAGTAGAGTAGAGTAGAGTAGAGTAGAGTAGAGTAGAGTAGAGTAGAAAAATGGAATAGAATAGAAAAATGGAATGGAATGGAATGGAATGGAATGGAATGGAATAGAATAGAATAGAATAGAATAGAATAGAATAGAATAGAATAGAATAGAATAGAATAGAATAGAATAGAATAGAATAGAATAGAATAGAATAGAATAGAATAGAATAGAATAGAATAGAATAGCCCTTAGACTTATATACTGCTTCACAGTGCTTTACAGCCCTCTGGCCTCCAACAATCTGGGTCCTCGTTTTACCGACCTCGGAAGGATGGAAGGCTGAGTCAACCTTGAGCCAGTGAGAATCAAACTGCTGGCAGTGAGCAGAATTAGCCTGCAGTACAGCATTCTAACCACTGCCCCACCACAGCTTTTCTATAAACCAAAGACAATAATGTCTCTTTCAGCCCTTCTGAGATGCAATCAAAGCATTTGCTTTAAAATACCCATATCTCTGGATTGTTAGTGATTCCAATAAACACACAACTGAAATGATGAACTCCCCTTTTGGAAGCAAGTTCGTTGATATACATTTTCTCTCTGCTAATAGACTCACCTGTATCTCTTTAGATTTCACGGATACACTATTGAATCTCTGGTAGGGTAAAGAAGCAATAACTGTCACCAGTGACAAAGAATTTCAGCACAGGTAAGTGTGTAAGCAGAAACAGAGCATCAGACTCAATAAAACTCGAACAGCAAACCCAGAAAGATGTATCCTGATTCATTTAGTCCTATAAAAGGTCTGCAGGTTCATGAAATTTGATCATGTTTTATGTAATTAGAGACTGCAAATCTATATGTAGCTGCAGCTCTCAGCATGAAAAACAAAGGATGAATTTTTTTAACCCTATAGTGGGCTAAACACTAGCAGAAAGAGTCATAGAATTCAGCAAGGTTGGTTTATATTCATTTTGTTTTGTACTTTTAGAGGAATTGGTTGATTACTGTCTAGGTAATAGGCAACCTGTTTATTTAGTGTACAGCTCAACATATGCCAGCTAAGAAAAGGAGAATATTTTCTTTTATTATTTTGATTTAGCAAAGTTGTATGACTGTACATCTTAAAATTGGCTCTATGTGATGGCCAATAATCTCTCTCCCTCCCCCCTCCCCCCTCCCTGCCTCTCTCACAACAAGCACACCAGTTTAAAAATAATCAAGGCCCTTGACAATACAAAAGAATATATCAGTACTGGACTTTATTAATATCCTATCCAGTTCCTGAGGGAAAAGCCAGGTCTTTGCCTATTTGTAAACTGGTTAAGTGTTTTGTGTGAATGCATCTCGAGGAAATTAATTCAGCATCTGCAGATATCACATTTATAAGGTCTGTATTACAAAAAGCAGCGCAGCAGTCTTGTGTATAAAGCAGGGGTCTTCACACTTGGTCCTCTTATGACTTGTGGACTTCGACTCCCAGAACTCCTCAGCCAGCCTCCATTTTGTTTGTTAGATTTAAGACAGGGGTCTTCAAACTTGGCCCTTTGATGACTTGTGGACTTCAACTCCCAGAATTATTCAGCCAGCCTCCATTTTGTTTGTTAGATTTAAAACAGGGGTCTTCAAACTTGGCCCTTTGATGACTTGTGGACTTCGACTCCCAGAACTCCCCAGCCAGCATGCCTGGCTGAGGAATTCTGGGAGTTGAAGTCCACAAGTCATCAAAGGGCCAAGTTTGAAGACCCCCGATATAAAGAGTCTTGTAATGTCTTAAACTCTAACAATTCATTACAGAGGAAACACTCAAAATAAAGAAAAGGAAACAGTTCATAGAAAAATGGAGATATAAAGCAGAATGAAAACTACGAAATATAAGAACTGGCAGGAGAAGGACAAACATGTTAGCCTTGGGGGGTAAAAAAATAAAGGCTTAAGAACAGAAAGCAGTGAAAGATTCACTATAGACATTTTTTAAAAAATAAAATATAAAATTAACAGAATATTTTTTTAAAAGTTTAAATGTTGATTTCACCATTAAACAAATAAAGAACCTTGTGAAAATTTTATGCAGAGTTTTTCACTGTTTTCAAGTTCCCGAATTAGGGATAAAGACAACATTAATTTGGTCTGCATTTAGATCACAACGGGGTGGAGGGTCAGGACAGATAAAGGAAACCAAGAAGTGTTCAAATGTCAAGTTTATCACAACCTTTAGGAATGTGTGTTTGTGGAGTTATGGGAAGATAAACAGAAATGTATTACATTATTATTGTTATTTTAAAGAATAACAATAGCAGCTGCCGGATAGAATCAGGATCACGTGAAGTGTTACTACCACTTTACAAGGCCTTGGTAAGGCCACACTAGGAATACTGCATCCAGTTTTGGTCACCATGATGTAAAAAAGATGTTGAGACTCTTGAAAGAGTTCAGAGAAGAGCAACAAAGATGATCAGGGGACTGGAGGCTAAAACATACAAGGAACAGTTGCTGGAATTGGGGATGTCTAGTTTAATGAAGAGAAGGACGAGGGGGGACATGATAGCAGCCTTCCAATATCTCAGGGGCTGCCCCAAAGAAGAAGCTATTCTCCGAGGCGCCTGAAGGCAGGACAAGAAGCAATGGATGGAAACTAACCAAAGAGAGAAGCAACCTAGAACTAAGGAGAAACTTCCTGACAGTGAGAACAATTAATCAATGGAACAACCTGCCTCCAGAAGTGGTGAATGCTCCAACACTGGAAGTTTTTAAGAAGAGACTGGACAGCCATTTGTTTGAAATGGTGTAGGGTTTCCTGCCTGAGCAGGGGGTTTGACTGGATGACCTCCAAGATCCCTTCCAACATCATCATCATCATCATCATCATCATCATCATCATCATCATCATATTATTATTATTATTATTATTATTATTATTATTATTATTATTATGTCTTTGCCAATGAGAACACAGTATTAATAATGATATCTATGAATATGCATGAACGTAGAAATCTGAACACAATATATTTTTATGAAGATGTTTAAAAATGCAGCGAGGCGGAAGGGGGATGGAACAAAATTAAACCCTGCTTAAAACAAGATATCTTTTTAGGCTGAATTTATAGCATGAAAGGATGAAAAGGTAGAGATCTCAAAAGCTACTTGGATCTTCATAAACTGTGAATTCAGTGATTAATTGTTCTAACTGTCAGGAAATTTCTCCTTAGTTCTAGGTTGCTTCTCTCCTTGATCAGTTTCCATCCATTGCCTCTTGTCCTGCCTTCAGATGTTTTGGAGAATAGCTTGACCCCCTCTTCTTTGGGGCAGCCCCTGAGATATTGGAAGACTGCTATCATGTCCCCCCTTGTCCTTCTCTTCATTAGACTAGACATACCCAATTCCAGCAACCATTCTTTATATGTTTTAGCCTTCAGTCCCCTGATCATCTTTGTTGCTCTTCTCTGCACTCTTTCTAGAGTGTCAACATCTTTTTTTTACATTGTGGTGACCAAAACTATGGACATGTCTGAACTGGCAAGAATGATGTAGTATTATGAAAGCTGGGAAGTTCACTAATCACAGCAAACTCATTCTTCAATTTCAGGTACAAAGCCATGCACACAAATACACAACCTGATGTGACCTGAGGTAATTGATCAACTTTCCATTGAAACCTTGGAAACTGGGACGGGAAGGGAACTGATCTCAAATTAAAATTGTCCCATCTATTTCAGGTCCCTGTATCTTTTACTAAATATAAGTAGAGCCCTTTAAAACTGCTTCCTAAATATCACATATTTGAAAATAGAAGATTATAAGATGATTTATTTCTCTGGAATGATCTCTATTTTCCTCCAAACAGAATGTTAAAAATAATTCAATGATAAAGTAATGTATAAAATCTCATTGAGGAATCAGATGGAATTTTGCTGGTTGTTTTTTATTTTCCCCTCTCCGCCAAAGCAACTTTAAGTTGCAAACTGATTTTATCACAAAAATGTTGCAGGGTTTATTTAACAGAAGTCATAAATATGTGCCTATTTGATGCAGACATTTCTTTTGTAACGTAAGCAAAAAGCAGGGAGGAGGGGTAGTACATTTCTGCATCTTTGAAGTTGCAAACCAATCCTTTATTCTATGTCCTTATCTGCTTTCAACTCCGAAAGCGAGGAAGCTAAGAATTAAAGGAGAAAACTCAATGAAAGGCAAATGAATGACAAATGCTGGATTTGCCATAGATAAAACGTGATTTTACACACAAAAAAAAAATCACAACAGTGCTGCTTATTGGAAACAGGGCGATTAAACCAGACGGGTTAATTTTAATCTTAAGCCCTTTTAATTAGCAGTTGTTGATGATGCTGTGACATTCTGATGACAGAGGTTTAATGGCTTCACCGCTGATCTTGATCAGAGCAGAAATGATCAGTCTGCAACATTATTTCAATGACTTTCAGTATAAAAGTGAAAGTTGTTTTCACTCGTATTTCATGCACCCCTACTACCAATGAGTCATATTTGCAGAAACAACAGCCCACATGGCTCCCTGATATTTCATTAAGGCCGGGTGGAATACTAAGGTTTCCTGTAATTACATAATGAAAGCAAAAGTCTTCTTTACTGCTTTGTTACTTTGCATTTGGGTGTACCAATTATTTTGCCCCTAGAAATTTAGTTTCAAGTAAAATCTAATTGTATATATGATATCTGTTAGGATGGTACGGGAATTCTACATTTAACTCTATACATCTGATATCTGTGAATAGGGTAGGGTAGGGTAGAGTAGCGTAGAGTAGAGGGTAGGTTAGGGTAGGGTAGGGTGGGATGGGATGGGATGGAGTAGAGTAGAGTAGAGTAGAGTAGAGTAGAGTAGAGTAGAGTAGAGTAGAGTAGAGTAGAGTAGAGTAGAGTAGAGTAGAGTAGAGTAGAGTAGAGTAGAGTAGAGTAGAGGGTAGGGTAGGGTACGGTAGGGTAGAGTGGGATGGGATGGGATGGATTGGGATGGGATGGAATGGAATGGAATAGAGTAGAGCAGAGCAGAATAGAGGATAGGGTAGGGTAGGGTAGGGTAGGGTAGAGTGGGATGGGATGGGATGGTTTGGGATGGGATGGGATGGGATGGAATAGAATAGAATAGAATGTAGAATAGAATGGAATAGAATAGAATAGAATAGAATAGAATAGAATAGAATAGAATAGAATAGAATAGAATAGAATAGAATAGAATAGAATAGAATAGAATAGAATAGAATAGAACAGAATCTGTATGTGAAAATAAACTCCACAAATGTTAGTTTATATACAGAAATTCTGTAACTGTGATTGCAATGTTTTGTTTTTCTAGAACATACATATATCATCTGTCAGCTAAGCAAAAAAAAGTATATATTTTATATTTCCATAATACTATTAATAGCTCAGAGATCTTCAAACAAGGATCAGGTGGCTGCATTTAGTTCCTAAAAGGAGGACAGACCTGATTAGCACACGGATGGAGCTCACCCAAGAAATCACAAAGCTGCAGACCAATTAGAAAATATTTTTAAAAATAAATAAATACATACATACATACATAAAATCCTGGAAATAGGGCACAGCAAGCCAGTTCTGAACGATCACCAAAATTTGGGAAAAACCCTACCCTTACAATATTCAAGAGAATCACGCAATATCCAATAGCACCAAAGTTTAAAGTGTACAGTAAACAATTCAACAACTTCATTCACGTTCCTACTGATTCACAAAGCTTGTCTTGGAAAGCAAAGACTCATTCTTGGAATGACTCCCTTTACGATATTTGCACATAACAGTTGCCAAAACATTGCTCACAGGGATGCAGTAATCCAACATTCTCATACATGAATATTCCTTAAAACTGGGGGGAAAAATCACCTCTGCTAATTAATATCAAATGTAACTCTAACCCTAACACTCAAAGATATTTTGCCCTGACACTTTAACTAGAGCTAATTTCTTTTGTATTAAACTTGATTTATTTACTAGATTTATTTATTTATTTACTTATTTATTTACTAGATTTATGTTCCATTTTAACTCCTGACTCTACAAGGTCCTCCAGTTTCTTCTTTGAATTTCTCTGAGCATACATACATGCATTCATACATACATACATACATACATACATGCCTGCATCCCATGTATGGGGCTTCGTTTGTTTGCACAGACCAATTTCTGGCATGCCACGGTCCTGTACCGGACCGTGGACCTGAGGTTGGGTTCCCCTGATATGAATGACCATGGGGAAGGAGCAGCTACAGATAGCCCTCGACTTTAGAACTGTTTGCTTAGTGACTGCTCGAAGGTACACCATCACTGGAAAAGTGACCATTTTTTTTCACCCTTACGACCATTGTTGCAGTGTCTTCGTGGTCATGTGACCAAAATTTGGAGGTTTGGCAACGGTTTCATATCGATGATGGTTGGAGCATCCCTGGACCGTATGTGAACACCCTTTGTGATGTTCTGATGAGCAAAGTCAACGGGAGAAGCCAGGTTCACTTAGCAACCGAATTTTATTAACTTAACAACTACAACGATTCACTTAAGAAAAGTTATAAAAGGGGGGGGCAAATGTCTCCCTCAGCAGCATAAATTTTGGGCTCCATTATAGCCGTATATCGAGGACCAGTGGTGGGATTCAGCCAGTTTGCACCAGTTCAGCATAACCGGTAGCTAAATTTTGTTGAGTTCGGATGACCGGCTGAATGCATACTGCTTTCGGAATTCCGTTCTAGGCCTCGGAGGTCTGGAGGAGGCCTCCCAAGCCTAGAACGGCCCACCGGAAGTGCATGGATGTCACTTCTGAAGTCCGTTCTAGGCCTGGGAGGCCTGGAGGAGGCCTCCCAAGACCTAGAATGGCCCGTCAGAAGTGCATGATCCCATTTCCGGAAGTCCGTTCTAGGCCGTGGAGGCCTAGGCCTGCATCCACGCAGAGAATTGGTTGTTCAGATATTTGAATCTCACCGCTGTCGAGGACTCTTTGTATTTTGATTTCATTGCATTTATTAAATTCAACTTAGCCATCCAGTACCAGGAGACTAAGAACATCCATATTTATTTATTTATTTGTTTGTTTGTTTGTTTGTTTAACTTTTAAGGTGTTTTGTCACTCCCTTTCCCTTTTATGTTAGTTTGTACTTGAATGCACGATGTCAAAACTGAATTAAGATCTGATAAAGTGGTATCCGCTAAAAATACCCGTGAAACAATTCGAACATTTAAATTGCTTAGTATTCAGGTTTATGTTTAGAGTACAAATATGTGCATGCAAAGTCCTTTAAGTGGTGTGATGTATGTTGTTTTCACAAAGATATACTAACCAGAATCAGACACTAAATGATAGTTCTGGAGAAAGTTAATCATTGACTATCTCTGTATCAATTCTACCTGGTGATACATAGGAATTCTAATGAGACTGGACATGGCATTATTTCACAAAATTAATCTGCAAATCATGCAGGGATTTCTTGCATCTCTTTATTATCATTACTAGGTAAATTAAAAAAAGACTTCTATCAAAGCCCATCGTAGAATTAGCCGGCAAAGCCATTAGAAGATAGGTACAGCAAATCAGGATTGCACAAATACTGTTAACTGCCCGGTAACATAAACATAACAATTTTGAAGTAACAGCTCTACATGGAGGATTGACTAAACACGTAGATACAATCTTCATCAAACAGGATAATATATTGGACAGTTGAAAAATATGGGGGGGTTGTGTGTGTATTGTTTCTTTAGAGTTGTGGTTTTTGCCTGTTCAAACTGGTGTTGACACTACAGGCATTCAAAGTCATCAATAGCTCATAAATTATTGTACAAACTCATGCTGGCAAAAAAAAACACAATAACAAAGCAAAACAGAAACCTATTCCATTTTTTTTCCTACAAATAATCTTGACAATGAAATATCTTTCTATTGAACTTAAGTCAAATAATTCTCCTCTCTATCCTGGAACACTTTAAAAAAATGTGTTATTAACCACACAGATGTCAAAGAAATCCTGCCTTCTATTTACATGAAAGGGATGATGGAAACAGACAAAAATTGTCTACTCAGTTCTAAAGATGAGAAATAAATTGTTCGGTCTGGAAATGTTAGCTGGTTTTTAGTTAGAAGGATTAGCCATTTCCCTTTTGATTTTATAGAGAAAAATGACAGCTGAAGTGACAAAAGAAATATGAAGCATTCCCTGTCACATCAGCTTCTTACTGAATGCTAAGAGAAGCTTCTAGACAAAACATCCACCACAAAAATATAACTGATTGCCGTAGACTTGAAAGACTGAAGTCAAGAGTTGTGGGTTGTTTTTTTTTTTAATGTGTCACTTTTTCTGTGCTTCAAACTAACTCATGTAACAGGCTGCTGTTCGCTTCTGACAATTTGTCTGTTCATTTATTGTTATAAATTTAGGCCTTTTTTTTCTTAATGAAATAATGCACTTGGATCTAAATATACCACTTCATCCTCCAGGTAAAATTAACGTGTCTGAAATTTCTGTAGAACCTGCTTGGAACTGGTATCACTAATTGGAACTTCTCGAATCCTTTTTTTATTATTATTATTTCTATGAAGAAAAAAAACAACCCCAGACCATTTAGTGGTCTAGCTGGAGAAATGGATTGTTTGTTATTTGCTTCCTCCCCCCTTTATATTTATGTCACAAGCTCTAAAAACACTATTTTGTCAGCTTTGCAATTAAAATTCTCCAAAACAGAAGGGTTGCATTTTAAACTTTTAAAAAAATAAGATTTGATTTTATCTCCTGTTCAATTTATCTTTCCCAAGATAAGACATCAGGCTTGAATCGTCCACACACTTCTAATCCACACAGCTAGGAAGACATATTATCGAATTGCTTCATATTTTATATTTTGACAGATGACGATGTAGAAAGGAAGTAAAAGGTGTGAGAGTCATTTATTTCTCTCACACGCTGGGTTTAAGCGAAAACACCAAGTGGAGGATCTTCTGGAAAAAAAAGTCTAGTTAGCAAGGATTATCAAGTTTCTATCCCAAACCTGGATGTAACACAAGGATGTAACAATGGGGAACATTTTCTGTGATAGCAGATTTGAAATTTCCAACCTTTATTTTGCCTCCAATCTGTGTCTAGCCTCCTATAGACTCAGTTTTCTGCTACACTACGAAATGAAATTTTGTTTGGTAGAGTTTGATGCATTAATTAGGAACCATTCATTCTAGGAACAATTTTTATTAAAAAGGAGTTAGTTAAGACATTTTTTTTTTACTAGAAGATGGAACCAAACATGTACAGAGAACATGTCTCCTTAATGTTCAACCTATTCCTCTGGAGAGCCACAGCAAATCTTAGATAAATACAGAAGAAATTCATGAGCAAAAGGATCTTTATGATGGGGATTCTCTACTTTCAGACATTAAACAAAGGTGGCAAACAATAAATCTAAAGGATTAGAAGTATGGATAAAACACCAAAAAGGACCAAGGGGAAAATAACTTGGGACATCATTCTTACTAAAGGCAGATCTGCTTCCAAATCATCAAAATTAAATAATTCTTGAATAACTACCATTACTGTAATATCATTACTGTCTTCAAGAATGGTCTGCAAAAGGGAAAACGGGCAATTGGACCTACTTAATTACGAATTCTTGAACATCTACCTCACAAGTCCCCCTTCATTAAGATTTATTTAAAGCTAAGCAAGTAGGCAATTAGCAGCTTACTGGAGCTGTCAATCAGAGGGGCAATGTGGGAAGAATTTAAATAGCTTGGCAATATAGATTGCCAGTCCTGAAACTTGAACATTTATATCTTCTTTCTTCTCTTTCTCTCTCCCCCTTTTTCTTTTCTTTTTTTTTCCGCAAGAAAACAAAAATTGCAGTCATTCATATAAATAACAAGAAGATGGTGGGGTCTTTTGTTATTATATGTATTAATATTTATATCAAACCAACTGAAATATCCTACCGTATGACAGGGTTTGTTTGTTTTTTACAAATGAATGATAGAACAGATAGATTTTGGGCTGCTGTAGGAAGTCTCCCAATGTTGCTTTGTCCACTGATGATAGATAGATAGATAGATAGATAGATAGATAGATAGATAGATAGATAGATAGATAGATAGATAGATAGATAGACAGACAGACAGACAGACAGACAGACAGACAGACAGACAGACAGACAGACAGCAACTAAAATTCATTTTTAATGTGTGCCGTTGTGCCCACAATAAAAATGGTAATAAAGGTTATCTATCTATCTAAAATAGATAGATAGACAGACAGACAGACAGACAGCAACTAAATTTCATTTTTAATGTGTGCCGTTGTGCCCACAATAAAAATGGTAATAAAGGTTATCTATCTATCTAAAATAGATAGATAGATAGACAGACAGACAGACAGACAGACAGACAGACAGACAGACAGACAGACAGACAGAGTCCTCCTTGTGTTATGCATTCAAGATGGACAGTGATTAATATGCATATGTTATTTATATGTAAGAGTGTAGGTCTACACTTATGTTGTATATAATATGTTTAAATGTGTGTTATGTATGTGTACACTTTGAAAGCAAGCAACTAAATTTCATTTTTAATGTGTGCCGTTAAAGATAGATAGATAGATAGATAGATAGATAGATAGATAGATAGATAGATAGATAGATAGATAGATAGATAGATAGATAGATAGATAAAGGTATTAAGGACAAATTTAAATAAGGTTTAAGTTGGGTGTCATTCCACTATTTAAGATTGCTACTAAGATTGTTGGCTGTGTAGATACAACAACACCCAGGGAAATTATTGAAGTCTGGTAAATGGGTGTCTTGTTGGTCAACAGGAGTACTGATTTATTATCAGTTTATCAAGTACTTAGGAGCTGAGGAATCAGCAGCACAAGGAAAAAAAACAGCCAAATGCTGCCATCAACACACCAGTCAAGTAATAGGAAGGCACTATATAAATATGAAGCATAGAGTAGCCCAAAGCACACATTCTGGTAGAGAAAAGTTCCCTGAGGGTGACTTCAGCACAGCTCTGAAAGCTTGGAAGACTGAACCACTGGTCCCAGTGACTGACCCAGATTTGATTATTTAAGATGTTCATGTTATTTTTGATGCAATATGTATTTACACAGAGAGAGAGAGAGAGAGAAAAACCCTTCATGCATACACCCTTATGCCTCCAGTTTGGCTTTCTGTAGGAATTCTTCCAAATTTTCATGCAGTAAAAGGATTACCGAGTTAATCAGAGGCATAAGCATAAGCCAATGAATCCAGCAATCATTTCTCTTTTTTAAGGCATTTTAATAGACTCTGTGTACTGCTGCACTAATTTCAATCTATGTTCTGCTTTGGTTAATATCACAATCTCATTGTATATTATGGAATGGAATGGAATGGAATGGAATGGAATAGAATAGAATAGAATAGAATAGAATAGAATAGAATAGAATAGAATAGAATAGAATAGAATAGAATAGAATAGAATAGAATAGAATAGAATAGAATAGAATAGAATAGAATAGAATAGAAAATATGGGATGAAATATGTTGGAATATCCATGAGCAGGAAGAGTCATGTGGAAACTCAGTCAGCCAATATGAAGAAAGTGCTACTGAGTCTGTGCAAAAGGGTATTGAGTTAGGAGCTGAATTTTCAGTCTCAGTTTTGTCTCTGTATCTCTCTGTAAGAAGTCTTCATTGAGCTATGTTGTTGTAAAGAAGAATGTATGGTATTGTAAATATTTTGATATGAATATAAAGACATTTATTTGAATCAGCTAAATGCAGTCAACTGTGAGAGCTTCTGATTTATTTTTAACCAACAGAGAAATTAAAATTCTCTAACAGAATAGAATAGAATAGAATAGAATAGAATAGAATAGAATAGAATAGAATAGAATAGAATAGAATAGAATAGAATAGAATAGAATAGAATGGAATGGAATGGAATGGAATGGAATGGAATGGAATGGAATGGAATGGAATGGAATGGAATGGAATAGGAGAGGAGAGGAGAGGAGAGGAGAGGAGAGGAGAAGGGAGGGGAGGGGAGGGGAGGGGAGGGGGAGGGGAGAGGAGAGGAGAGGAGAGGAGAGGAGAGGAGAGGAGAGGAGAGAAGAGAAGAGAAGAGAAGAGAAGAGAAGAGAAGAGAAGAGAAGAGAAGAGAAGAGAAGAGAAGAGAAGAGAAGAGCTTTATTGTTACTTTAAATGTACATTAATCAGCATACATTAAAATGAGTTTTCGTTGCATTCAGCTCTCAAAGAGTAACCACCTCTAATATACCCTGCATAAACATGACAACAATAATAATAATTATGCATATACCCTACCCACACACACACATATGACTCATTGACTTCTGCATCCATTTTATATATCTCTGGTAATCCACCCACCCCCAGCACTGTGCTATATAAACTCATCAGCAAATACCCCTCCCCCAAATAGAAGGCGGACATGTTTCCCCTCTGTGAAAAAGGCAATAAAATAGATATGTGACTAATCTCACTTTAGAGGTTTTTCTGTCGCTCATATCTAGAGTTGATTGCCATTGAAACAAATTCGTGTCCTCTGAACAACAACAAACCCACAGCTCTTTACAAGGCACTTGAAAGAGGTGCTTTGTTAAAAGGTTAGTGTAAACAAGGCACTTCTCTTTCAAATGCTGGAATGCGATTGTCCTTCTGGGACTTGAATTCTGGGAGTTGAAGTCCATGAGCCATAAAAGAGCTGAGATTGCCTACCCCTGGGCTAAGTCATGGTAGACAGCTCTATCAAGGTTTATCAGCCCTGAAATTTCAGTGTAATCTCCATATTGGAAGCAACATGTCTCAAAATATTTCAAACGTGCACCAACCAGATACTCACAACCAAGGAGAGACAGCTGTGTCTCCATCTTCTGGTTGCGAGTATCTGGCTGATTTCTGTGAGAGAAAAAAAATATTATACTGTTTGGTCTGCCCAGCAGGGCTATAATTAAATTATAAATAAAATCAAACTTATCTGAAGCTCTGAATTTAGGAAGGCTCATTCTGATCATTTCACTATCTTGATTATTCTGCTGTACTTCCACCTGAGTGCCTGGCGGATAAGTTTCCACATCACCTGCTACTCAACACTGAATTTGAGACCATTTGCAGGCAAAGCACGTGTTTCTCTATTGAAGGCTATGTTCTGTTTGAAAAAAAAAATAGAGATGGTAGAAAAGAAAAGAGGAATTGTACGACATAGAATGACAAGATGCTTTACGAAGGATAGTAGAATAACTTGATTGTGATAGCCTACTTTAGTATGCAGTCTAGGAGAATATTTAGGTTGGAAACTTCATTGTCTACGCACATCTGTGCATCAAAGGGCCATAGAAAGATGAAAAATAAATAAATTAGTAATAGAGCTTTGCCAAGAAAGATTTGCTTTCTATAAAGTTCACATTTTTTCCCAGCATAAGTTTGCTGTAACTTGCTTCTCAACTCATCTCACTGAATTTTTAAAATAGGAGTTCACATGAAAAATTGGCATGCATTTTTATTTTATTTATCTTTGGGAAAATTTCTGAATTAAATGCAGTCTCCACTAATATAAATATTTTTGTCCTTTTATTGGAGAGTTAAATGGCGAAGTTCAGTCAAATGTAAGCCTGAAACATTACAAATTGGTTCAGGGAAAATTAATTCTGTTGGTCTGTATTACAACACACATTATGTTTTGTATTCTTCTCTTTAAAAATTGCATAAAGTAGCAAAAATGACCTTTTATGACACACAGAACAACTTTAAGAAAAAATGATACTGTTATAATAGTGAGTGATAGATCTCTGAAGATTTGTCTAAGCAACATGTAATTTTTCTCATTGCATCTAATGTTGATAGGATAGGATAGGATAGGATAGGATAGGATAGGATAGGATAGGATAGGATAGGATAGGATAGGATAGGATAGGATAGGATAGGATATAAGATGATAAGATTAAGATAAGATAGATGAGGTGAGGTGAGGTGAGGTGAGGTGGGGTGAGACATAAGGTAAAGTAAGGTAAGATAAGGTGAGGTGAGGTGAGGTGAGGTGAGGTGAGGTGAGGTGAGGTGAGGTGAGGTGAGGTGAGATGAGATGAGATGAGATGAGATGAGATGAGATAAGATAAGATAAGATAAGATAAGATAAGATAAGATAAGATAAGATAAGATAAGATAAGATAAGATAAGATAAGATAAGATAAGATAAGATAAGATAAGATAAGATAAGATAAGATAACCTTTATTATCATTTTTTACTGTGGGCATCCTGCCACACATTAAAAATGAAATTCTGTTGCCTGCTCTCAAAAGTGTACAAAAAGATAACACACCTATAAACATGCCATATACATACATATTTATATACCTTCACCCTTACATATAAATACATATAAATATTAATCATTGTCCATCTTGAATGCATAGCAAAAGAGGAAGCTTTCCACTATGGATTGGAGCTTATTCCCCAAAGTTGATTATTTAATATTTATTTTAATTGACATATATGGCTGCCCATCTCAGAAGTGAAGTTTGGCTTACAGAGTTTTAAGTATCAATGCAAAATCCGAGAGAGCAGACATAATCAAAACACAAAGCATAAAAATGGCCACAAGCAAGGGTTCCCCTAACTCAGGGGTCTTCAAACGTGGCCCTTTTAAGACTTGTGGACTTCAACTCCCAGAATTCCTCAGCCAGGCATGCTGGCTGAGGAATTCTGGGAGTTGAAGTCCACACGTCATAAAAGGGCCATGTTTGAAGACCCCCTACCCTAACATTTTGACTTCCATGTCAAGGAGAAGAGGCAGGTTTTGAAGGTTGGGTATTGGGTCAATGTAACCTGAAGTGGTGGGTTGTTCCAATGGACAGGTGATGCAACAGAAAAGCTCACTTCCTAGGTCCCACAAGATGAGGCTCACTAACTATTGAAAAGAGACCATTGCTCTGTTGGAAAACAGGCGCCCTTTTATGTTCCTGGAATGTATTAGCAATCAATTTCATTGGGAGACTCAGTTTTGGCTAATGCATCCCACTGCAGACGCGGAGATGCCTCTGTATCTTCTTTGACCATCAGTTCCTCTTCATATTCATTAACACTTCACATACACCATGCATACAGATAAATGTTTAGGAAAAGGATGGAGTTTATCTCTGAAGCACAATCGAATAGCACCTTTTGTAGAAAAGATAAACCACACACAAGTGATATAATTACCACTGCCTCCACTGACACCTTCTCTGCTAGCATGCCGACATCTCTATCACTATCCATGCAATATCAGTTTGAAGCGAAGCAAGGTTCTTGCTATTTATCTTGAGACAGATAAATTTGTGCACCAATTTAAATTAAGGAAGAAGGGAAGGGAAGGTCAGCATTAATTGGAAATTTCAGAACATTCGTTTCTCAAAAGTCCTTGCTGGGAATAGACAAGTTGCTAGACTTGTTCTCTTTCTGTTTAAGATTTTAAGTTCACTTAGTCCTATTCCTGTTTTTAAAAGCCTTCGTGGATTTCGTACATATGCTCAGGAATGTCACTCCTAATGCAATCTTTGTTCCTACTGTATAGTTTTTTTCCCCCGATATGCATAATTTTGGTGATAATTCTTGTCTCAAGTAAACCATCACTGTACACATTGTTTTTGGAGAGGTGCCTTATTGTCTGTACTTTTCTACAATAGTTATGTGTGTAGGGGGGTTCATGTGTGCACAAGATGTGTTTTCCTAATTGCAACAGAGAATTGGGAGTAGCAGTTAAGTGCATTCAATGCCTGTATCAGTGTTGTAATTCCTTGCCAGCCAGTGGACCCGGCAGCTGAGTCTGAGGAATCAGAGGAGGAGGAGGAGGAGGAGGGGCCTGGAGTGACATCAGAGTCAGAAGAAGGCTCTCAGGAGCTCCGAGGCTTACAGACAGATGAGAAGCCTGGCCCCTCTACTCACGCTCAGGCTGAGACACAGCTGTGCTGGGAGCCTGAGTTGGACAGTGATGAAGAACAGTTGGGACAAATACGGATGCACAAATGTGCAGGAAAGAGAAGCGAGTAGGACAGAGGAATGCAATGGGACGGCTCCAAAGGCAAAGGAGAAGGCATTAGGAAACCACACCTTGGCTGCATAATAAAAGGGAAGGTGTGGGAGGTGCTGGTGGCCGAAGGCAACCATTCGTATTGAGTAGCGAGCTTCTGTGAACTGTGTTTGATTGCCTTGGACACTGACTCACATCTGTGAATAATAAAAGGGGATTGTTTTTTTTCCTGTGGTTCCTCCCTGCTTGTTTGAAGAGGGGTTTCTCCTTGTGAGCTTAACAAGGACCCTCATAGGCTGGGACAGAACATGCATGTAGGAGGGTTCATGTGTATACAAAGTGTGTTTTTCTAATTGCAACAGAGAATTGGGAGTAGCAGTTAAGCGCATTCAGTGCTCGTATCAGCTTAAGAAGCATAAATTAGTTGATTTTGCCTTGAAATGGGAACTAAGCAACTTTCTCATGGTTGACTTTTTCTGATGTGTTACGTTGGAGAAGAAACCATTGAGAAGAAACTTCTTTATATTTTACCAATATTCTGGTGCTGATGTGCATGGACAGTTTGCCTACACCAGCGGTTCTCAACCTTTTTCAGGCCGAGACCCCGACCTGCGCCGCACATGCGTGGCGCGATGGCCCAAACCACACATGTGTGGCACGATGGCCTGAACCATGCATGCGTGGCACGCGCGACGGCCCGAATTGCGCATGCGTGGCGCGACACATCGCGCATGCACGGTGCTACCCCGCGCATGCGCGGTGCTGCCCCCTGCACCGGCCGAGGGGAAAAGGGGGAAAAATGGCAGACTGCGGTGTTTGGCAACCCCCGTGAAATGGTCGTTCGACCCCAAATGGGGTCGCCACCCACAGGTTGAGAACTGCTGGCCTACACCAATGTTTCACTTACGGATGGGCATATTTTAAGTCCTAGCATTGTTATCTATGTTCCAAAGGTGCTTTTTTTAAGAGGCAGCTTGTTTCTCCTTGAAGACACTTCACTTCTCATCCAAGAAGCTTCTTCAGCTCTGACAGAAGTCAGAACTTGGATGAGAAGCAAAACATTTTCAAAAGAATGTCTGTGGAGATTCTCCATTGTCCCAAAGGTGCTTTTTCAAGAGGCAGATGGACTTCCTAGTTTTTTTCCTTGAAGATGTTTTGCTTCTCATCCAAGAAGCTTCTTCAGCTCTGATAAAAGTCAGAACTTGGATGAGAAGCAAACTGTCTACAAGGGGAAAAAAGAAAGTCCAGCAGCCTTCTTGAAAAAGCACCTTTGGAACAACCATGACCTGGATGACTGAGAATTTCCATAGACATTGTTACCAATGGTTAAACTGATTGGGAAATTTTGAAAAGTGAAATTCACACACCTACAGTACAGTAGAGGAGATCAACCCTGAGAGGAGATCAACCCTGGCTGTTCTTTAGAAGGCCAGATCCTGAAGTTGAAACTCAAATACTTTGGCCAACTAATGAGAAGGAAGGACTCACTGGAGAAGAGCCTAATGCTGGGAAAGATGGAGGGCAATAGAAGAAGGGGATGACAGAGAATGAGGTGGCTGGATGGAGTCACTGAAGCAGTAGGCGTGAGCTTCAATGGACTCCAGAAGATGGTAGAGGACAGGAAGGCCTGGAGGAACGTTGTCCATGTGGTGGCGATGGGTCGGACATGATTTCACAACTACCAACAACAACAGTACAGTAGAAATTGCCTTGGTTGTGTAACTCTGAAAGATGGCATGATTTCAACTGCCAAAGTTAAAAATATTGTATAGCGGATTTTGCCTGTTGCCTTTCTTGCACATTAAAAAGCAATGATAGAATTAAGCAACTCTATGAGAAGCAATAACGGCTGATTAACACGAGAGCTAACGCAGAGGCCCACCATTGCAGGATTATTTTCAGTAATTCTGGCAGAATCATATCTTTACTTGGGGCTTTGCCACTTTTCAGATGAGAAATTAATTTTTGGATTTCTGATTGTGAAACTGGGGACCAATCAGGGATCAGATAAAGGCAGAGGCAACAGAACCACAATACCAGAATACGTTGCCAAAATATCTCACCCAGGACTCTTAAGAAAATTAAATCATCGGCACCGAAGCTTATCTGAGGAGCAAGAAGCAAGATGCCAGACCAGACAAAAATCCTTATTTGTTATTGCTTGAGGGAGCCTTGTCCACTTCACTAATGAGCAGTTTTGCTTTTCCACTCTCCAAAGTTTTTTTTTTACAGAATATTCCATTTTCAGTAAATTAAAAGTCACATGAGAATCATGGTAGAACTGGGGTTTTTATACACTAAAATTACAACCATCAGTAAAGGTTGGACACAATCTTCACCCAGCCAAGAAAACTGGAAAACTTATTGGAGTGATAACGGAGTGGGGACTGGTTAGACTTTAAACAGTCCTGAACCAAAGCAATATTTTTTCTTCTCGAAAAGTGACAAAAAATCCATCACTCACTGAAGAGGTTGGACAGTAGTTTTGGTCACCACGATGTAAAGAAGATGCTGAGACTCTAGAAAGAGTACAGAGAAGAGCAACAAAGATGATTAGGGGACTGGAGGCTAAAACATATAAGGAACGGTTGCTGGAATTGGGAATGTCTACTTTAATGAAGAGAAGGACGAGGGGGTACATGATAGCAGTCTTCCAGTATCTCAGGGGCTGCCACAAAGAAGAGGGAGTCAAGCTATTTTCCAAAGCACCTGAAGGCAGGACAAGAAGCAACGGGTGGAAACTAATCAAGGAGAGAAGCAACCTAGAACTAAGGAAAAACTTCCTGACAGTTAGAACAATTAACCAGTGGAACAACCTGCCTCCAGAAGCTGTGAATGCTCCAACACTGGAAGCTTTTAAGAAGAGATTGGACAGCCATTTGTCCGAAAGGGTATAGGGTTTCCTGCCTGAGCAGGGGGTTTGACTAGATGACCTCCAAGGTCCCTTCCAACTCAATTCTATGTTCTATATTCAGTAGTGGGATCCAGCCAGTTCGCACCACTTCGGCAGGACCAGTAGCTATTTTTTTGTTGCCCAGGCCCAGAATGGACTTCCTGAAGCGGCATTCACACAGAGAACCAGTGGTTCACAGATCTGAATCCCAGCACTGTCTATATTCCAAGAGAAACATAGAATCCCACTCTCAACTCCCATATCTTCAAGCTAGATGAAACTATCTAGAACATCTGGGCTACGCAACATCTAAGAACAAGGCTTCCGCCAGTCACATCTATGTTGTTACCAAGAAAACTGCACACTGCACATTCATTTCCCAACCTAAACTGTACGCCTTTTCAATGTGGGGCTGAAGAGGCTTGAAAACAAATCATGCATTTTAATTCTCGTAGATGCAGATCTTCCCGACTAAATAAAACATTTAAAACGAACAAGGCTGGAGCTGAATCAGTGCTGGCAGTGCACCTTGCAGACAATTTTTTTATTACACTGGCTTTCATCCCCATTATTCTGAATGTCGGAGAGCTATTTTAAGTACCAGCTTAGTTCAGCTTAAAACAGGTATTAAAATATCTAGATCAGAGAGGGGTGTATATGTTTTTCATAAAATGTATATAAAAAGCAGCTTAGCTTATTTAGCCTAAAGCAGATGTTTCCCCACCCGCTCGATTATGAACAGTCAGTGTGATCGTACGGAGCGATGCCAGCATAAGGCAGCCAAGTCTCTTTAGCTTGAGCAAATAAGAGGTACATTCTACTGCTGCTCGCTAAGCCAATGGAAATACAATAACATGTTCTTAAAACAGTTTCAGTTTGTTTCTGTGGGGATTGAACCACATTTCCTGATAGGTAATGTCTTCGGTGGCAGCTCTACATTTCTCTTCATCCCAAAGATGCTTTTTCACGAGGTAACTGGACCTTCTTGTTTTTCTTTGAAGACGTTTTGCTTCTCACCCAAGAAGCTTCTTCAGCTCTGACTGGATGGTGGGGCATGGAAAGATTTATACTCCTTGCAGAGAGCTGGTCATTTGCATTCCTTTCATAAGTCATTAAGACCACCTGGAGGCTTATCTGTGTCTCCAGAGTCATCTGAGTGGTGCAAATGGGTGTAGAACCTTCTTGGAACTGTTGAAAGGACTCTACTGTTGTAGACTGGAGATAGGTGATGTTGTATCACTCTCCTTCTGTTGAGGGAAGGCTGTTCAATTTTGACCCTCTCTGAGGGTCAAAGAGGCCATCTAGGTCAAAACTGAATAGCTCCCTTTCAACAGAGGGGGAGGGATACAACATCATCCATCTTCAGTCTACAACACAGTCCTTTCAACAGCTCCACACCCAGCTGCACTACTCAGTTGACCCTGAAGACACAGATAAGCCTCCTTTAACAACTCTCTCAAAGGATGCAAATGATCAACTGTCTGCGAGGAGTATAAATCTTTCCATGCCCCACCATCCAGTCAGAGCTGAAGGAGCTTCTTGGATGAGAAGAGAAACGTTTTCAAAGAAAAACAAGGAAGTCCAGTTGCCCCATGAAAAAGCATCTTTGAGACAACTAGGACCTGGATGATTGAGAATCCCCGTAGACATTTACATTACAACCTGAAGCAGGTTCCCAAACATTCTAATTTAGACAGCTCAGCGCCTTGCTTCCCACAAAGATAATGGCTACCTCAGCCACATTTCTCTAGGATCAGGGAAGTGGAAGGGACATGAACTCTCCGGGGATACCCCTTCACCAACTTCAGTCGACCTGGAAAACCAGAAATAAAGAAGTGGAATCCATGGAGGCCTCTGAGTCGGGTTGCTTGCTTACAGATGCTTTATTGGCCAAGGAGGTAGCACCCTCAGAGTCATCAGTGCAATGATCTATCAGACATCACAGCGCATTGATGAAGTTACCTAATTAGGTAATGAGCATTCTACAAGCAAATAAGCCAAAACCAAAAAACCAAGCTCAGAGAGCACCAAGGTTTTCACAGATCAACATTGAGCGACAGATATTATTTTCAATTCAACCACGGATATATATGATTGGAAAGGTGCACGTGGATTGTCTAGTCCTTCCCTCCCTTTCCCTTCCCTTCCTCTTCCCCCCCTTTCCCTTCCTCTCCTCTCCTCCCCTTTCTTTCCCCTCCCTTTCCCTTTTCTCTCTATCAATCTCAATAGTTACAGAGACGTAATTAACCTCTCACGAAGTAGTTTCACAAGGTAGACAGGTTTAATTTAGCAACCAATAAAGATCAGATCTGTTTGGAGCTAAATCAAACTCCTTTTCCAATTTCAGAGCAGGTGAAGAGGTTTACAAAACACAGTTAGACCCCTGCCCACCTTCCTATGATACAGTTAATTTCACCAGGTAAACAGGGCCAGAACAGAAATAGATTCAGCTGCCAACTTGTTCCACAAATCTGTGGAAACTATATCTCCCCCACCCCCCACTCTGTCTGCTAAAGCTCTGATAACTTTCCTGTATTGGACAGTATAGGAAACCAACTCTGCTGCCTCAGTCTGTTGTGTGAGGCACAACTGATCCTCAGCTTTAACGTGTATCTCCAGGTTTGGTGGCAAGATGAGCATTTATCCTTCATGCTATCACTTGGGACAATTCCCCCACCCCATGTTCTTGACAAAAGGTCTTATCTGTTCTAGAAATGGACTGTGGGCTGTAGGAAACGATCAGCATACACCTTTGCATCTGAAAGCATCAACATACGCCTAGTTGCAACATACCTAACTGGCAACCTTGATGTCTTCCAATGTCTGTGTTTTTGGGAATTGTTAGGACTCCAAATATATGCGATTAAATGTCTAAATCTTTTAGTAAAATCAATTGTCGTCAGTGGTTCCCATCAAAACCCAAGTTTTCACTTTTTCCTTAATATCATTATCTGGTGACTTAACTCCAATTACTGAAACTATTTCTTTATGCTAAATGAGGTTAGTATATGGTATGTTTTTTTTCATTCAAACTTGAAGCCGAATGATAGATGGAAATGTATATAGATGGACAGATAAGAGGTATGAAATAAATGAACATTCACCAAGAAACGTTTTGAAATGTACATCTAGGTTTTCTTTGGAAAGAAGTTCTGTTTATATCTACAGATCAAGCTTTCATTTAAAGTCTGCTCAAGGCTATCAAAGCTGAAAAGCAACCAGATAAGTAATTTATTGTCCTGAAGCATGGAACTTATGAGAAAGGCAAAGACCGTTTTTGTATCTCTGCCGTATAATGACAATCTGCACGATGAACTCTTTTTCAGTGTTTTGATTGTTGTCGCCCCCCGTTTATTCAATCATCCGTAAGCAAACTCTAGCTAGATGCATTTAACTCTAGACTCGCTCAAATTTGGGCATTTTGTTTAAATAGAAAATGTCAGTTTTGCTCACGTCAAAAGGATCAGTTGGAAATGGAATAAATAATAAGGACAGATCCCTGCAAGGAGACTTAACAGTTTGGTGCATTTTTCCCAGCTCGCAATCACAGCTCTAGTTTTATAGGTTATGAACCTCTACCAGTCAAAAGAGTTAGAAGGAAATCTCCCTCTTTTAGATGAAGTTAACTATTGTTGACATTTTAACAGAGCAATGAGGACTGAGATAAGATCTCATTTAAATGATCTTTACATTTATTACTGCAATCTGACATTGCTTTACGGGGCCTGATACTGCTGCAATTTAATGTAAATCGGAATAGGGACCCTGAACAATCTTAAGGAAGGGATGACAAGGGGTCCTTGACTTATGATCACAGGTTTCGTTGTCATGTGAGACATTTGTTAAGTGAGTTTAGCCCCCTTTTACCATCCTTCTTGCCACAGTTAAGTAATCACTGCAGTTGTTAAGTTGGTGACACACAGTTGTTAAGCGAATCCGGCTTTCCCCCGTTGACTTTGCGTGTCAGAAGGTCACAACAAGTGATCACATGACACCACAACGGTCATAAATACGACGAGGCAGATGCCAAGGGTCTCAATTTCTATCACAGGATCCTAGAGATGCTGCCATAGTTGTATGGTAAGTTTGAAAAACAGTCTTAAGTCACTTTTTTCACGGCTGTTGTAACTTCAAATAGTCACTAAACAAACAGTGGCAAATCGACAAACAATATGATATGTTCTTAATTGTTCTCAAAACAATCAGAAATCTAATCTAATCTAATCTAATCTCTCTCTCTCTCTCTCTCTCTCTCTCTCTCTCTCTCTCTCTCTCTCTCTCTCTCTCTCTCTCTCTCTCTCTCTCTCTCTCTCCCTCTCCCTCTCTCTCTCTCTCTTAAATAACCTACAGTTTTCATCATTTTCTCTCCTATCTTCCTGGTAGAATCATTTAGAACAAGTCCTAGTTTTTAATCCATATGGGTTCTTTCTTGCGATCCTTCTCTTTCATTCTCTCTACATGGGGCAGCCTTTGAAGAATGTCTGGAGACTGCAAGTAGTCCAGAATGCAGCCGCGCGAGCCGTCTTTGGTCTCCCAAGACATGTTCATATCACTCCAGCCCTCCGTGAGCTGCACTGGCTACCAATTGGTCTCCGAACACAATTCAAAGTGCTGGTTATGACCTATAAAGCCCTTTATGGCAATGGACCAGGATACTTGCGGGACCATCTTCTGCCTCATGAATCCCAGCGACCGGTTAGGGCACATAGGGTTGGCCTCCTACGGGTCCTGTCTGTTAGACAATGTCGTCTGGCGGGGCCTAGGGCAAGGGCCTTCTCTGTTGCTGCCCCAGCCCTCTGGAACCAGCTTCCCTCAGAGGTTCGTACTGCTCCCTCCCTCCTAGCTTTCCGAAAACTCTTGAAAACACATTTATGCAGACAGGTTTGGGGCATGTGAGCTGCGCTCTGCCCCTGGGCCTCTGATTGTGACTGTATGTTGTATGAGTGAAATTGATTGCCTGGTTTTTACACTGTGAATTGTAGTTTTAATTGATTTTGTGTTATACTTGTATTTTTGTTGTGAGCCACCCTGAGTCTTGGGAGAAGGGCGGCATATAAGTCTAATAAAATAAAATCAAAATCAAATCTTTTTTTCCCCTGTCTCTCTTTCACACATACACACAGATGCCGTCTCTCCTTTGTCCTACGTTTTCATCAATGCTCTGTCAGCTTTGATCAGAGGAACCACACTAGAACTTTGAAAGGCCGAATAGCCTAAAATTCCCCATTCTTTTTCTTAATTCTACATATTGCAGCAAAGCAAAATGCTCCAAGACCAGTGTGGTCAGTAGATGACAAGTAACACAGCCCTATTAGACACATTAATTATCCGGCCTTCGTCTTGACGGACATGAAACTCCATAATTTTCTGTCCAATAACCTCTGAGGTCAGAGACTGAAAAAACTGTGGCTTGTCCAAATCCTCATAACTTCAATTTCAGATCTGAGCAAGAAGCTGGAATAAGGCTTTAAACTCTACCTTTAATTCTGTTCTTGATTGAATTCTAGTATCTTTTTAATTTTTAACTCCTCCTCTTTCTTCGATTTCTCTTTTTCTTCCTCTCCTCCTCCTCCTCTTCTTTCTTTCTTTCTTTCTTTCTTTCTTTCTTTCTTTCTTTCTTTCTTTCTTTCTTTCTTTCTCTTTCTTTCTCGCTCGCTCGCTCGCTCGCTCGCTCTTTCCTGCTTTTATCCATGCTGATTCAGCATGGCTCTTCTTATGTTCTTATTATTTATATTAACAATTAAAGGTGACAAACATATCTAATACTCTTTCCCCCTCCTCTTTTCGGCACAATAAAAACCATCTCAGATGAGTTCAGCTGAGAGAGAGTGATTAGTCAAAGGTCACCCAACTAGCTTCCATGGCTAAGGTGGGATTAGAACGCACGGACTTCCAGTTTATAGCCTGGTGCCTCAACCGGTAGACCAAAGTAGCATCATCATGGTTAGAATGCACAAGAATAGCTACCCTCAGTACAGCGGTATTTTTCTTCTTCCATTTGCTTTCCATAAAATATCCTATTAATTGAGTATACACAACCAAACAAATTACAGTTACCTTTTTCTGACAACAACTTGTATTAGATTTCAAGCTAACGTTCAGAGGATGGGTCAAAACAAATTGAGTTTTTGTGCGATTTGGCACCCAAATAAATCTGGAGTTGATGCTGAGACTTCTATTAATTCCAGCACATTAATCAGAGCCATGATTTCCTTAGCTGCTGCTCACAGCTACTGTGTAGGAAGAATAATGCTGATTTACCGAACTAGGGTAAACAATGCTAAGGTAATGCCTGTGAATTCGTTCTGAGGGAGTGAAAAGGACGGTATATAAATGTCAGTTTTTATTAGGATTCTGTTGGTACAGTGACCTTAAACATGCAATTTGTGCTGGATTTCTCAGTCAATGTACGCAGCTGAATGTAAAACTGCATTGACAGCCAGTCCTTATTTCTCTTTCAAGAGCCTGGAGAAAATACACAACTCTCTCTCTCTCTCTCTCTCTCTCTCTCTCTCTCTCTCTCTCTCTCTCTCTCTCTCTCTCTCTCTCTCTCTCTCTCTCTTGTCTTTCCTTTAGCACAGGGCTTTTCAATCTTTTCACCCATTGTACCACTTTTAGGATATGGCAACATCCGAGTATCACCAGTCGCCTAGCAAGGTGTCAAAAACTTGATGACCCCCCCCAAAAAAGGAAAAAAAGTGATAAAGTACAGGTAGTCCTCGACTTACAACAGTTCACTTAGTGACTGTTTGAACCAATGGCACTGAAAAAAGTGCCCCCCAAGCCGCAGCCAAGCAAGACACTTGCCTGCCCGCCCGGCAGCGCTCTTCCTCCTATCCGAGGTTTTCATAGTTGTGAGCATTTCTGTTGAGGATTGGCAGCGGGAGTGGGGTGGGGGTGGGGGTTGTTTGGTTTTTATTCCCCCCGTCTGCTGGGTGTTTGCAGCTGGTTTTGGTCACTTCACATGACCCTGGGTCACTGTTACCGTCATAAATATGAATCAGTTGCCAAGCCTCTGAATATAAATCACAAGACCCTGGAGATGCTGCAACATTCCAGCTGATTGACGCTTCTACTGGGTTCTGCAGAAGCGCCAGGATCAGCGCCGAGATCCAGCTGATGCCTGGCGCTGATCCTGGTGCTTCCACTAAGCCCTGACAGCCGCAAAGAAGTGCCGATCAGCTGGAAAGCAGCACTGATCCTGGCGCTTCCGCTGAGCCCTGACAGTCCTGAAGAAGCGCTGATCCAGGCGCTTCCGCTGAGCCCTGACAGCTCTGCAGTTCCAGCCATCTCTTGCTCAGGCTTGTGTGGTGCTGCCACCAGCTCAACTCATTCCCCTCCCCTGCTACCACTTTGCTAGGATGGTCGCCTACCACCTGCCAGGTGCCAATGTACCCGTACCACTGGTTGAAAA
This sequence comes from Bothrops alternatus, assembly GCA_034064705.1. Taxonomy (NCBI): domain Eukaryota; kingdom Metazoa; phylum Chordata; class Lepidosauria; order Squamata; family Viperidae; genus Bothrops; species Bothrops alternatus. The sequence goes on along the minus strand of JARGCV010000811.1, from coordinate 18,984 downwards.
GCTCTGCTTTAGCACATCTGTGGTCAGGGCTGTCATAACCAGCCTGATAGGCTTCTCTCCTTCTGGACAACTCAACATTATTCACAGTGTTTTTCATGACTTTGAAATTTGATTTGACTACGGAGTGCTCTCAAAGTGACTCTTTAGCTGTATGTGTCTCTGAGTGTATATTTACAGACAATTTTGGGTCAAGGGGGCAAAAAGGTGTGAAATACAGGGGAGCTGATCTGTCAGGTTCTGCACAAACATTGTTTTGAAGAGAATGTAAGGTGGCATCGCAGAGCTCTTTCCAACTAGGGCTTTGCACGCACTTCCCCTTTACACTTATTCACCTTCTCCGTATAAATCTGTAGTCCTCATACTCGAGCTGTGTTTCAGGGCAAACATTTTTAGCACGTACTATATTAAACCTATGCAAAAAAAGAAACAGAACCGCATTGTGGAACGGCAGATTTTACCTTCAAGACAAAAGGATCCATGAAACAACCTTGCTAAAATGAAGAATGGGTCAGTCCCTGAACATCACATGTTAAACTATGGTTTAGGCCAGGGGTAGGCAACCTTGTCTCTTTTATGACTCGTGGACTTCAACTCCCAGAATTCCTGAGCCAGCATGGGGGAACTTTGGCCCCCTCATGACTTGTGGACTTCAACTCCCAGAATTCCTGAGCCAGCATGGGGGAACTATGGCCCCATCATGACTCGTGGGCTTCAACTCCCAGAATTCCTGAGCCAGCATGGGGGAACTATGGCCCCCTCATGACTCGCGGACTTCAACTCCCAGAATTCCTCAGCCAGCATGGCTCAGCTTGGAAACCTCTCCCTTTCCCCTCAGCATGGCGGGCTCAGGAATTCTGGGAGTTGAAGTCCACAAGTCATAAAAGAGCCAAGGGGGCATGCCCATTTTGGGCAATATCTGAAAAATCTGAAAAAAACCCAAAAACCCAATAGTACTTTGTTTCTCATTTATCAAGCACGCATATTGGTTGCTACTACTAGGAGGAGCAACAAAATTTGGATTCCCATCTTCCTCCTCCCTTGATTGATTAGCATAACTTGCCAATGGGAGATGCACATGATATTTAATCTTAATAGTAGTAGGAGTAGTAGTAGGAGTAGTAGTAGGAGTAGGAGTAGTAAAGTTGGAAGGGACCTTGGAAGTCATCTAGTCCAACCCCCTGCTCAGGCAGGAAACCCTAACCCCATTTCGGACAAATGGCTGTCCAGTCTCTTCTTAAAAGCTTCCAGTGTTGGAGCATTCACCGCTTCTGGAGGCAGGTGGTTCCACTGGTTAATTGTTCTCACTGTCAGGAAGTTTCTCCTTAATTCCAGGTTGCTTCTCTCCTTGATTAATCTCCTTGATTAATCTTAGTCTTAATCTTATTAATAATATTGGACCCCTATTCATGAGCCAAGAAGCTAGTCGTCTAACAAAATCTGCACTATATTTGATCAGCTGAATTGATGTGTCTAAAAGAAGAAAAAAAAAACATAGGAGGCACGTGACCTAAAATTCCATTCTTCTTTCTTTCCTAACAAGCCCAATATTGCAGGACGGGAACAACGTAAACTCCAACATCCTTCTTTCTTTTCCCGCCTTCTTCCCTGGTTGATTTTGTACTACTGCAAAATCTTGTACTACAAGACGTCAACACCAAATAATGTGCACAGGTCTACTGCCAAATTGCAGCGATTGTGAAGTCTGGCTGCAACTTTCCTAACAAGGGTTTTCCCAGGAGGCAGAATAAAGAGATGACATGTCAATAGCTCTTTTAATATTGAGTTTGTCTACAAACTGGAAATCAATTGAACTTGAACACAAACCAATTTAATCCCATCAGCTTTCACGTAACTAACAATACAAGTGCAGCTTAAACGAATTACTTGATAAGGTCATCTTGAGTGTAATTAACTTAGGCTCAATTGCTCAGTTTGGATAATCAAAAAAACCAACAACAAAAAAAACCCAAAATCCTTTCAAATGGTTCTTTATCCCATCATTCCATGCTCTTATCCTGCTGATGAATATATATATGACTGAAGAGAGTTAAATAACTCGAAATAGCTATCTCAGAAATCCCTTATTTCTTTGTTAACAATTTATATATATATATATATATATATATATATATATATATATATATATATATATATATATAACACATTGCTCCTAGAAGCAGAAGCCGAAAGCACCAGCCTGAAGATGACGAATGAGACTTCGTCGAAACGTCGCCAAGACACTTCAAATTCTACGTGGGAGAAAACCCGAAGAACCAAAGACCTACATACAAACACCCGCGAAAACCTCAGAAAACAAATATATATAATCACAAACAAAAAGTCATTTATAATTGGTTATTCAGCGGAAAGAAATACACAGAAGTATCTCACGCTGAAGGGAGTGGTGAATTCACTGCTTTGGTGCTGATACATCAAAGCAGTTAGACATTCAAAGAACTGCCGGATTTGGGTGACAATGTATGTAGAGCTATAACAATATTACACTTTCGAGATGCTTTGTGTTATATATAAAAAAACATTCTTTAAAAGGAATATAAATCATGGGCGGTTCTGTATAAGAAAGTTTCGCAATGTGACTTACTCCAGATATGTAACTACTGTTAAGTAAATTAGTGTCTGTGTGAATGTATATATACACATACAGGTGCAAACCCACATGCAGAGGATAATAGGTCAAAGAAAGGAAGAGTTAAATATTCATAGATAGAGATGGATGTTGTAATCAATATTCATTATAAGACTAAGAGAAGGGTGGGAAGGGAAGGGAAGGGAAGGGAAGGAAAGGGAAGGAAGGGAAGGAAAGGGAAGGGAAGGGAAAGGAAGGAAAGGAAAGGAAAGGAAAGGAAAGGAAAGGAAAGGAAAGGAAAGGAAAGGAAAGGAAAGGAAAGGAAAGGAAAGGAAAGGAAAGGAAAGGAAAGGAAAGGAAAGGAAAGGAAAGGAAAGGAAAGGAAAGGAAGGGAGTGGAGTGGAGGACAGGACAGGACAGGACAGGACAGGACAGGACAGGACAGGACAGGACAGGACAGGAGAAGAGAAGAGAAGAGGAGAGGAGAGGAGAGGAGAGGAGAGGAGAGGAGAGGAGAGGAGAGGAGAGGAGAGGAGAGAAGAGAAGAGAAGAGAAGAGAAGAGAAGAGAAGAGAAGAGAAGAGAAGAGAAGAGAAGAGAAGAGAAGAGAAGAGAAGAGAAGAGAAGAGAAGAGAAGAGAAGAAGGAAAGGAAAGGAAAGGAAAGGAAAGGGGAGGGGAGGGGAAGGGAAGGAAAGGGGAGGGGAAAGAAAAAGGAAAGGAAGGAAAAAGGGAAGGAAGGAAAAAGGGAAGGGCAGGGAGGGGAAGAAAGACTATTTTTACATATGAACCTGTTATTGTAGTATAACTAAATAGGTAATGCAGCATGAAAGTTATAAAATAACAAGGCATATAAATTATTATTTGTCTGATATTGAGCCACTTTGATTGATTGATAGATTGATTGGATTGATTGTTATGGATAGAATATTAAGTCTAATTAACAGCATTTTACTTAGGAAGGGTAAGACAGACTCCTTGGTTTTAGGAGACATTTACTAAAGAGACTCATCAAGATTGCAGCTGGGCTGAGCTTAAATTTTAGACCCCGCTTAGCAAATTCTCAGAATTAATAAAAAATGTCACCAAACAGTGTCCTTCAGCTTGATGGGGAGCACAATTCCCACGCTTCCCTTGCGCCTGGCGGGTTCTTCTGACTTCCTTTGATTAAAGTTTGATAGCAGACATTCTTAAATTTGTACGTGGTATTTAACCCATTTTAAAGAAAGATTTTTTTTTTTCACATCACAGCATAGTTCTCTTACAATGGAGAAGACGGCCTTCTAGTTTTGGAATCCAACGGAAAAGCAGATGGGAATAAATGTAACTTGGCACACTTCTCTTGGGAAATTATGAAGCATTTGCCCCCAACATGATGTAGTCACAAGTCCTCTGGCAGGAGAAACCCACCACCCATCCTCCAGATTAAGAAGGGCACAGACCTCGTGGAAAGGGGAAGAATCTAACTTAGTATCTGCGGCTCGTGGCACATCTCCAACAGAAATGACACGAATGCCAGCTTTTCTAAAATCTTTGCTTCTCTCAAGAGCAGCAGACTGTAAGTGCATTTAGGTTAAGGAAGTTCACAGAAGACCATAAACTGAGTCGGGAGACAAAGTATCGGTCCACGAAAACCAATTAAGAGGACAGCTTTTTTAAAAAGGGCAGTTGGATGAGAACGAAAGTTCAGTAAAGCTGAACTGGCTTTCTCTACGGGGCACAAGCGAAGGATTCTGCCCACTTGCAACGATGGAATTAATACCAACCATTACTTTTCAATTGTGGCCTGTCCTGAGCCATGGCCTATTAGGAACAGACACCATTTAGATTATGGATTATAATTATCTACTGGGGCAATTCAGATTGGAGGGCTAAAAATTTGTTTGTAAGCAGGCAGTGATGTCAATGTGTCACCTGGTTGCCCCCTCCCCTCTCTGGCTCCTGCAAGACGACCACAAAATTACAATTCATTCTAGCCACTATCACATCAGCATCTATCTCAATGAACATTAAAATGTTGTTGTTGTGTATCAAAAAACTTAGCAATCCATGTGTACACTTTTATTTGGTAAGTAAGTAAGTAAGTAAGTAAGCAAGCAAGCAAGCAAGTAGACACAGATGAAGGAGGGAGAAAGGAAGATGGAGAGAGGGAGAGAAGGAGAGCAGAGAGATGAAAGGAGGGAGGGAGGAGACACAGATAAGGGAGGAAGGAAGGAAGGTGGAGTGAGAGAGGGCAGAGAGATGAGAGAAGGGAGGGAGAGAGAAGGGAGGGAGGGAGGGAGGGAGGGAGGGAGGAAGGAAGGAAGGAAGGAAGGAAGGAAAGAAAGAAGGAAGGAAGGAAGGAAGGAAGGAAGGAAGGAAGGAAGGAAGGAAGGAAGGAAGGAAGGAAGGAAGGAAGGGAGATGAAGGAGGGAGGGAGATGAAAGAGAGAAGGGAGGAAGGAAGGAAGGGAGGGAGGAAGGGAGGGAAGGAGATGAAGGAGGGAAGAAGGAAGGAAGGAAGGTAAAGGAGGGAGGGAGGAAGATGAGAGATGAAGGAAGAAAGGAAGGAAGGAAGAGAGATGAAGAAGGGAGGGAAATGAAGGAGGGTGGAAGGGAGGAAGGAAGATGAAGGAGGGATGGAGGGAGGAAGGGAGGAAAGAATGAAGATGAAGGGGGAGGGAGGAAAGGAGGGAGATGAAAGAGGGAAGGGAGGAAGGTGAAGGAGGGAGGGAGGAAGATGAGAGATTAAGGAAGGAAGGAAGGAAGGAAGGAAAGAAGAGAAATGAAGAAGGGAGGGAGGGAGATGAAGGAGGGAAGAACGAAGAAAGGAAGGGTGAAGGAGGGAGGGAGGAAGGGAGATGAGAGAGGAAGGGAGGAAGAGAGGAAGGAAGGAACGAAGGGAGGAAGGAAGGAAGGGAGGGAGGGAGGGAAAGAGATGAAGGTGCGAGGGAGGGAGGAAGAAATGAATTGTGGGATTTATATTTTCATCTCCTGAGCACTTTTCTTTACGAAAAAAGGCCAAGGTCCATTGTCACATCTAATTACATGCATGCTCTAATTCTGTAACTTACATAATTATCTCACAGACAGGCACACAGGCACCCACCCATACAAGAACTAGGCCTTCAATGTTATTCTACTACCGGTAGCGTTCCATGACTAAGCAAGTAAAGTAAGTAGATTTTCATTGCTGGAAATTATGGGTTAAAGATTTCTCAAGAATGGTAATGAGCTACACAGTAGAAATGGATAAGTAACAAGCTGGAAAAGGGGACTTTTATTTTTCTAACCAGGGCCAAAAGTAAGCCTTGTGCTTGCTTTTTTTTTTTTTATACTATGAGCAACTTCAGTATTTTTTACACCTTCCAAAATACATCCCATCAAGTATTCATAATTCTGTAACTGTGTCCCACCTAAATGGCCTTTTCTAACTCTTAGTATTTTATTATTCTAATTAGAAGTATAGGAAACTTCTATAATATTTACTATTTTGCTGAATGAATATGTGCTTTTATAGGTTTCCGGCAATGTTATAGTCAAATCCTCTTTAGAAGGAAAGACCATGAGGTTTAGGGGCATTCATGGTTAGGAAAGATTAACAATCTGAATTATTTTCAGCATCTTCACACGGACTAATTCTCAGGGGGGAAAACATGACAATTGAAGTAATAATCAAGATAAGGAAAGGAGAGGAGAGAAGGGAAGGGAAGGCGATGGGAGGGGAAAGCAGAGGAGAGGAGGGGAGGGGAGGGGAGAAGGGAAGGGGAGGGGAGGGGAGAAGGGAAGGGAAGACAATGGGAGGGGCAAGGAGAGGAGAGGACAGGAGAGAAGGGAAGGGAAGGCGATGGGAGGGGAAAGGAGAGGAGGGGAGGGGAAGGGAAGGGAAGGCGATGGGAGAGGAGAGGAGAGGAGAGAAGAGAAGGGAAGGCAATGGGAGGGGAAAGGAGAGGAGAGGAGGGGAGGGGAGAAGGGAAGGGAAGGGGAGAGGAGGGGAGAAGGGAAGGGAAGACAATGGGAGGGGAAAGTAGAGGAGAGAAGGGAAGGGGATGGGAGGGGAAAGGAGAGGAGGGGAGGGGAGGGGAGGGGAAAAGGGAAGGGAAGGGAAGGGAAGGGAAGGGAAGGGAAGGAAAGGAAAGGAAAGGAAAGGAAAGGAAAGGAAAGGAAAGGAAAGGAAAGGAAAGGAAAGGAAAGGAAAGGAAAGGAAAGAAAAGGAAAGAAAGGAAAGGAAAGGAAAGGAAAGGAAAGGAAAGGAAAGGAAAGGAAAGGAAAGGAAAGGAAAGGAAAGGAAAGGAAAGGAAAGGAAAGGAAAGGAAAGGAAAGGAAAGGAAAGGAAAGGAAAGGAAGAAAAAAGTGGACAGAAAGGATAAAAAGCTGAAATGAAATCCTTCCAATCTCCACCATTCAGTCAGAGCTGAAGAAGCTTCTTAGATGCGAAGCGAAACGTCTTCAAAGGAAAAAAAGAAAGTCCAGCTACCTTGTGAAAAAGCATCTTTAGGACAAAATAAAGTAGGACCATACATGAACATCTGCAGTCTCTTTCTCCAACAGCCCAATCACATTCTTTTATCTATAGTTCTCTAAGTTGGGTGGAAAATAACAGAATGCTCATTGCGTGCAAGTCCTGACGTATAACAGCAAGGCAGCGTCTTATCTGATCTTGTTAGGGATAACCAACTCGGAGTGGAAAAAGTTTCTTAGGTGGAATCAGAACAAGGAGCATATGGCTACTCTCATTTGGGGCACTGTGAGAATGAGAGAGAAGGTCAGTGGTGGGATTGAGCCGGTTTGCACCACTTCGGCAGAACTGGTAGCTATTTTTTTTCTTGCCCAGGTCCAGAACAGACTTCCAGAAGTGGCATCCACACAGAGAACTGGTTGCTCAGATATTTGAATCCCACCATTGCTTGCTTGCTTGCTTCCTTTCCCCTCCCATTTGTCTTCCTTCCTTCCTCCTTTTCCCCCCTTCCATCCATTTTTCTTCCTTTCTTCCTTCCTTCTTTTCCACCTCCCTTCCATCCATGCTTTCCTTCCATCCATGCTTTCCTTCCATCCATGCTTTCCTTCCATCCATGCTTTCCTTCCTTCCTTCCTTCCTTCCTTCCTTCCTTCCTTCCTTCCTTCCTTCCTTCCTTCCTTCCTTCCTTCCTTCCTTCCTTCCTTCCTTCCTTTGGTGGGATTCAGCTGGTTCGCACCACTTCGGCAGAACCGGTAGCTAATTTTTTGTTGCCCAGGCCCAGAATGGACTTCCAGAAGCAGCATCCACACAGAGAACTGGTTGTTCACCTATTTGAATCCCACCACTGGAGAAGATGCCTTGTCCAAGGGGAAAAACCTATAGGAGGAAGTCAATGGTGAACAACATTTCACAGGTTTAGGATATTTAGGATGGGCTCCCAAATTAGGCCAAGCTCAAGACCTTCTCACTTGTCCAAATTTCATCCAGACGTTATGAAGAACATGTCCTTGTGGATCAGCTGGGATTTGAAAGGCCCTGGGTCAAACCTGTTGATGGAGGCCATCAACCGACTGAGAATCAGAGCAAAAAGTCCAGATTTCAGAATCTGTTTTCCCGCAACCGAGCTCAGAGAAGACCAAAATCTCAACAGTTCAAACCCTGACTACCTATACAGCTTCTGCTACAGGATTTAAGATTTTGCGGTCTTTGCTTTCTCAAAGAAACTGTGGCCCAAGCAATACTGAAGAGGAGAATTCTCTCCTGCAGCTGTAAATTAATAGAAAGAACGGGCCTCGTTCTGACCTGCAGATTCCAAATCAAGCTCGCCACATTTTTGCTCATAGAAATCCGGAGAATTATAGTTGAAAGAACAAGACCCAGCAATTCACGGGAAATGATCACAGACTTTTCAACACCTTCGCAGTGCGACACAGTTTAATGGGGTCACCTAAATTCTTTAGCTGGCAATCCATGGACAACTCAGGAACTGAGAGGTATCCGTGAATTCTTGAAATTGTAAATCCTGAGGGTTACAGTTTGCATGTTGGCTTTTTTTTTCTCCCCCTTCTTCTATCATGCTGAACCACTTTGCTTTGCTAGGTTTTTTTTTTTTCCAAGTGGAGATAGATTTCTTTTTTTAAAAAAAAAATGCACACATGGCACGGTACATTTGTAAGTTTCATTGATTTCAGTAGTAGAAACTAAAAGAGCAACGATTGCTTGAATTTAAAAAAAAAATCAGAAAGGTTAACCATAGCTGAACTGTGTCCCTTTCTTTTCAGATTCTGGATAGCAGAGCAATATATGCCCTCCTATCGTTTTTTCCCTAGATCAGCGGTTCTCAACCTGTGGGTCGCGACCCTATTTGGGGTCGAATGATCATTTCACGGGGGTCGCCAAACAATGCAGTCCGCCATTTTTTCCTCCTTTTCCTTAGCTGTGCTACGCCATTTTTTTTCCTTTTCCTTACCTGTGCTACTCCGTTTTATTCTATTGGCTTTTGAAAGCCAATAGAATAGACTCTCTTGAATAGAGTCTAATTCTATTGGCTTTCAAAAGCCAATAGGAATTGTCCAGGCTGTCTCTGCCCTGCTGAGCCCGCCAAAAGTCCCAGTCTGCAAGTTGTCTGCAGCGAAAGCGAGCTGTCTGGAAGTTTCCACCCCTCCCTGCTGAGCAACTACTAAAAATGTAAGTAAAAGAGGGCCAGGGGTGGAAGGTGGGAGGCCGGCGAGCGCAGGGAGGGTTGCTGGCGCGCATGGGGCCCTGTGGGTGGCTTATCTCCCTTGGGCTGGGCCATCTGGCCGCCCAGGAGCACCTGAGCACCTGGGCCTGCCTGCCGCCGCCCTGAACAGGCGGCGGCCTATGCCTCGGCCGGTGCAGGGGGCAGCACCACACATGCGCGGTGCAGGGGGCAGCACCGTGCATGTGCGGGGTAGCGCCGTGCATGCGCGGCGCAGGTTGGGCTCGCAGCCAGAAAAAGGTTGAGAACCGCTGCCCTAGATAGACCCCAAACTGCAAAAAAAAAAATCCACTCATTTAACACCATATTGCCAAAGGGACGGAGGAATCCCATTTCAAAGAAACAAGGGGGGGAGGAAAAGACACGTACGTTTCTGCCGCAAAACTCCCGCAGTTAAGTTTCTTCAGGAAGAACTGTTCCACTCCTAATCAATAACGTTAGATCTTGACTTTACCTGAGCATAAAACTCAAAATTCTTAACTCTCCACGAGCAGGGAGGGGGGAAATAATGCAAACCTAGCCCAGAAAGAGTCACCGAGATCGTTGTCGTTCACTTGGAAACCGAAATGGGTATGGAAATTCAAAATGCAAGAGGTTGGCTTCTGAGGTCAATTAAGAATTCTTTGCAGATGTGTTTTAGCAGAAAGGTTATTTGGCCTGTGCAGATTATAGATGCAGGAAGCAGTCAATTAAAAAAAACAACAACTGTAGCTTAATGGCTTCACACTAAAAGCTAGGTTTTAGGGAACTGGGAGAAGCTGAATTTTCCAAGCAGAAATGCACATGTCTTTCTTTCTTTCTTTCTTTCTTTCTTTCTTTCTTTCTTTCTTTCTTTCTTTCTTTCTTTCTTTCTTTCTTTCTTTCTTTCTTTCTTTTTCTCTCTCTTTCCCTTCCTTCCCCCCTCTCTCTCCCTCTCTCCCTATCTCTCTCCCTCCCTCCCTCTCTCCCTCTCTCTCTCTCCCTTCCTTCCTTCCCTCCCTCCCTCTCTCTCTCCCCCTCTCTCCCTTCCTTCCTTCCTTCCTTCCCTCCCTCCCTCCCTCTCTCTCTCCCTCTCTCCCTCCCTCTCTCTCCCTTCCTTCCTTCCCTCCCTCCCTCCCTCTCTCTCTCCCTTCCTTCCTTCCCTCCCTCCTTCCTTCCTTCCTTCCTTCCCTCCCTCCCTCCCTCCCTCCCTCTCTCTCTCTCTCTGAAATTCTCAATTAATTCAGTTTCATGCGAGTGCACATAGAGTTCAATGGATCTCTTTGTTCCAGTCTTTCATTAATCACAAACACCTTGACTGATAAATCTTCACATATGAATAGAGATTTTATTATTATTATTATTATTATTATTATTATTATTATAACTAGTAAGCCATCCCAATTGGTCATCCAAATCCTTTGAAAAAGGACGAAGGAACAGATGAATATTTGGTATATTCTTAGAAGCCCCATAAAGATGTCCTTAATGTTTGGTTTCATCGCCGAGATAACTAGTTTAAACTGTTAATTACGTATATACAAATTTAGCTTGGCTACCAACAACGTTACACACTGGCTTATTAAAATGAAACGAAACTATTTTCACCATCATTAGCAGAAAAAAAACAAAAACAAATATTTCTCAGTGACGCCGATTGTGCCTTGTTACACAAATTGGAAGCTCTTTTCATATTTAGGGATTTTACTATTTTTTTCCCAAGGTAATACATTAAAAAAAAAAAAACTAGCAGGCAAAACATATAAAGGCAAGAACTGGCATTAGCCAAGAGCAGGAAAGTTGAAGAATGAGACAGAGGGGTTAATTCTGGCTGAACAAAAACAAACCTTCAGAACAAATTCATACAATGCCAGAATTGAGAAGACAGCAACAGGCAGCAAATGTCATCCCTGCGAAGAAGCTGAACAAACCAAGGATTTCTTGGTGATCTGCTGCAAGGTGATCACACAAACTGGCTACAGACAACGGCACGACAGAGTAGCAACAATGGTGCATCAGAATATCTGCAGAAATAGCATTGCCCAGGAAGCAAGAAATGGTGGGACCACAATATAGTCAGAATCATACAAAATGAAGAAGCTAAAGCAGCGGTTCTCAACCTGTGGGTCACGACCCCATTTGGGGTCGAACGACCATTTCACGGGGGTCGCAAAACACCGCAGTCCGCCATGTTTTCCCCTTTTCCCCTCGGCCGGCGCAGGGGGTAGCACCGCGCATGCGCGATGTGGGCCGTCACGTCGTGCAGCGCATGCGCAGTGCAGGTCGGGGTTGCGGCCTGAAAAAGGTTGAGAACCGCTGAGCTAAAGTAACATTCTCAGGAACTTCAGTATTCAAACAGGGACGCACCTGCCACATAACACCCCAGACTTAATAATTATTAGTAAGAGACACAAAGGTATCTTTGTGGCCATGTGGCAATACCTGGAGAAAGCAGAAGAGAAAAGAAAGAACTGGAGAAAAATCACAAAATACCCCAAAAGTTAATGTTAGAACTATTGGACGTTTGGGGGTAATATAACAAAAAAAAAAAAAACGAGCTTGCATTGATGTTCTAAAATGCAAAGAAAACTTTTGGCAGTTTGAACTGGACTTTTTTCTTTAAGATTTTGGAACATAAGAACTTTTGGCAGAATTTTATAAAATGGCTGAAAATGATTTACCCCTCATAAGCAGGACAAATAATCGTTAATGAAGATTTAACTAAACCAGGTAAGATTTTTTTTAAAAAAAGGAACAAGACACGTTGCCCCCAATCTCCTCTTGTATTGATTTTAGTTCTTGAAATATTAGAGATGTAAGCTAAAGTGAAAAGATCACAGGTGTGAAGATTAAGAAAGAGAGATACGCATCTTTGCCGATGACCTGGTTTGGGTTTTGGCAGAACCTTTAAGAAAACTGAACCTTTAATGGGCACATTAGCAGGCTTTTAGATTAATAAACAAAAGGCAAAGATGTTAACCAAAAATATGAAGTTACAAGACCAAAGAGAACAGATGAATAAGAACAGATTTCATGACTGAGAAGGTAAAAGAGATTGATAAAATGTGAAGCTTGTCCTTCTTTCTTTCCTTCCTTCCTCTCTCCCTCCCTTTTCTTTCTTTCTTTCTTTCTTTCTTTCTTTCTTTCTTTCTTTCTTTCTTTCTTTCTTTCTTTCTTTCTTTCTTTCTTTCTTTCTTTTTCTTTCTTTCTCTCTTTCTCTCTTTCTTTCTCTCTCTCTCTTTTCTTTCTGCTTCCTTCTGCACTTTATTAGTTTGTATGTTTTGTACAAGTTTAATAATAATAATAATAATAATAATAATAATATCATCACAACATACAAAGACCTGTCGACAGAAGTAGAATAACTGTGGCAAAAGAAAGCAAAGATAGTACTAATGGTACTTGGGTGCAATCCCAAAATATCTGGAGCACCACTTGAACTCACTGATAAAATCACCATCAGTTAATTGCAAAAGGCAGCTTTACCTGGAACAGCATCCATCATGCAACCATGAATTTAACATCACCAAAATCAGACTTTGGTAATGATTTGCCGCTGGAACTTTGCACTTTGATATGGCCCAAGGTCTAATCAATAAAGATTTATTATTGTTGTTGAACATCACCAAAAAAAAAACAAAAAACCAGCATCTGCCTAGCCCAGGTCCTTGGGAAGGATTTGATAGGTAGATAGAAATGTCAAAACCAGCTTAAACATCTGTCTGACTGGGTGACCAATCATAAGAATCATAAATTACTGAGGACAACAGGGCTTTTATTATAAATATTAAAGGGAACCTATTTTATTAGCTGCCTAGAACTACAATGGAGAATAAGAGTTTAATGCACCTATTTATACGGTTGAAGGCTGGCAACTTAATCTCTGAAAGACCTCAACAAAAAGTTACGGTGAAATGGACAGCCGTGTAAATCAAATGTATGTATTTATTTAATGCATTCATCAAATGTAGGCACCAACCATCTCATTCTCCAAGTCACTCTGGATCAGCAGTTCTCAACCTGTGGGTCGCAACCCCATTTGGGGTCGAACGACTATTTCACAGGGTCGCCAAACAATGCAGTCCGCCATTTTTTCCCCCTTTTCCCCTCGGCCGGCGCAGGGGGCAGCACCGTGCATGCGTGGGGTAGCACCACGCATGCGCGATGCGGGCCGTCGTGCACGCGCCGTGCATACGCGATGCAGGCCGTCGTGCACACGCCGCGCATGCACGATGCAGGCCATCGCGCCACTCATGCACGGTGCAGGTCGGGGTCGCGGCCTGAAAAAGATTGAGAACTGCTGCTCTGGATGGTTTACCGGTTAAAAAAAAATCATAAAACTGTAAATAAATAATAAGAGGAAAAAGGGGGAAAAAAGAAATAAACCCCACCTCTTCCAGTGAAGTCTCTTTCTTGGTGTCTCTTGGGCAATATTTACCAATAAGGCAACAAGAAAATGTCAAGCTGAACAACCCCCCTTAAAGTTTAATAAACATAAGGAAGCTGCTTAACAAAGCCAGTGTATCAGAGAGCATAAATAAGCTTGAGATGAGGGTTTTGGGGGGGGGGTTGAATTTAATAAATGAGTAGGTAGAAGCTCCCTACAGTAAGTGAAGATAACTTAAAGTGAGCATGCTTGCTTATTACACAAAACCCCTGTAATTTTGTTTCCTTTTCCAACTATCCTCTTTCCCTGCCTTGGGCTGTCTGCCAAGATTTATCAAAGCACCTTTATTTTATTTTATTTAAAGAAAACACACACACACACACACAGACACAATGTTTCCTGGAGACCAGATATTCTTGATCCTTTCTCTTCATCAGCGTGAAATGAAAATAGGTTTGGATTTTGCTGTAAAATGTAAACAAGCCTTCCCACGGATTCCGAACTAAGTTCAAGAGGAGTGCCTGCGGATTTTATGCCCTAATCATTGGCAAATATAGGGGCAGTGGTGGGATTCAGCCAGTTCACACCAGTTCGGCAGAACTGGTAGCAATTTTTTTTTTAAAAAATGTTTCTATTGAATACAAGGGGGAAAAAAGGATTAAAAACATTGAACATGGTAAATCGTCTTTGAGTGACATCTCAGTCCACATTGCACATTAATTGTATATAACATATCTATATACAAACTATACATTTCTGGTCTCTCTCTTAACTTATCACTTTATCTGTGACCTCCATTTTTTCCCCTCCATCTATAAAATTTATTTTATATTCGATAAAATTCTGTGTCTTCCTGGTTTTTTTTAATCTTTTAGTTAACCTATCTAGTCCTGCACAAAACATAATTTTCTTTATTAGTTCTTCCTCACTCGGTGCTTCCATTGCTTTCCATTTTTGAGCAAATGGAATCCTTGCTGCCGTAGCCACATGAATAATTAAATATGTGTCCTCTTTATTTACATTTTTCTCTAGTATTCCTAATAGTCATGCCTCAGGTTTGTATAGAATGTTTTGCCTAGTCATTTCTATTGCCCATTCCCAGACCCTACGCCAATACACTTGTGCATCTCTATGTGTCCACCATATATGAAAAAAAGGTACCCTTTTCTTTTTTACATTTCCAACACATAGAAGAATATCCTTTATACATTTTGGCTAATCTGGCCAGAGGGAGATGCCATCTGTAAACCATCTTATACAAGTTTTCTTTATATGATGTTGCCAATGTGATTTTGTTATTTCGCTCCAATACTTGCTGCCATTGATCCATATTTATATTATATCCTAGATCTATTGCCCACTTCACCATTGTTTCTTTAACCTGCTCCTCATATAGTTAATCTTCCAACAGGTGTTTATAGATATTCTTTATTTGTTTTTTCTCCGGGCCTAGTAGCAATTTTTTTTTTGTTGCCCCGGCCCGGAACCGACTTCCAATTTCAGAGGGGGTGAAATTTGGGGAATATTTTATTTATTTATTTATTTGTTTGTTTGTTTGTTTCTATTTCTATGCCGCCCTATTCCGAAAACTCAGGGATGATGTAGAATGCTTCATGGCCAATCAAACTTTTTCATATATATAATTCTCTCTAATGGGTATGGAGGCTTTGTCTGGGTGCAACTCTTATCATATAGAATAGGTTGGAAACCTTGCTGCGTATATTCTATGGCAGGGATAGGCAACCTTGGCTCTTTTGTGACTCGTGGACTTCAACTCCCAGAATTCCTGAGCCAGCATGGCTAAGCATGGAAACTCTCCCTTTCCCCTCAGCATGGCTGGCTCAGGAATTCTGGGAGTTGAAGTCCACAAGTCATAAAAGAGCCAAGGTTGCCTACCCCTGTTCTATGGTATCCAAAGTGGGCATACAGTATTTTAAAAGAGGCCTTTCAAAGAATAACGAAGAATAGCCTTGCATGTTTCTATATCACTGTCCAATTATAAACAGAGATTCAGTGTTTGAAAGGGCCAGGGATAGGCTGGGGGTGGGGATGGGGGAAGAATATCTTTTCTGGCATGTATTACTTGGAAAGGAAATAAAGCATGGGATTGTCTCTGCAACTTGTTCAAAGCTAATGCCAAAGGAACATCTTAAATACTCTACATATTGCATTCCTGACATGATCACCCGAAGGAAGCCAGCTATGCATTGGCTGATAAATGTGCTACAGTTCTCACTGTGCTGGAGGGAACCCCCCCCCCAAAAAAAAACCTAGTTCTAATTAATCACCAATTAATAGAAAGCTTAAAATATATTTCTGCTTTAATTATACATATAGCTTCTCATTAAGCAAGGATTAATTAATCAATTTTTAAAAACATTCTAAGGACGGTGAGTCATTCTGCACCCAGCAAGCTGAAATGACTAACGGGGATGAGAAAGTGAACTCAATTTTAAAAAAAAAAACACCTGTTTTCCCCATCCTTGCTTGGAAGACAACAGGAAAAACACACAACCCTACACAACCCCCCCCACACACACACACAGACATAGTGGTATAGGCAGATACAGCTGGTACGCTTAATTTAGCTGACACTGGAAAGGAAGTGGTGGGTACCTTTGGAAGTGAATCGGCACTTGAAGCTAGCAAAAGACACCATCAATCCACATCGGAGGTAGGTTTTGAAAAAAGGTTGAATGACAGCCTGCTGGAACAGTCCATGTTCCTCTGCAAGTTACTTCAGTGGTACCTCCAGAACTGATTATTATTATTGTTCATTGGATATAGATTGAGGATCGAAAAAATGTCAGAGTACATGTATCTTTTACCAAAGGTGGCTTCATCAAGGCTTTCATATCGTACCAGGGAAAAGCAGTAGAGGTAGCACTTAGACTTATATACTGCTTCACAGTGGCTTGCAGCTGTCTCTAAGCGGTTTACAGAGTCAACAAATTTGCCCCCAACAATCTGGGTGCTCATTTTGCCAACCTTGGAAGGATGGAAGGCTGAATCAACCTTGAACTTGTCAGGGTAGAACTTCAGGCTGTGGGCAGTGTTCGCCCGCAATGCTGCCTTCTAACCACCGCACCACCGGAACAATATTGGTTTTTGAACCAAAGTTTTGGAGAAATCTTGGCATGGTTTGGAAAAAGACTTGGAGGGAGGGAGGTGCAGGAAGTCAATTATAAGGGGCAAAATTTGCTGGATGAGATGAAAGTTTGCTATGCTGTTCTATTCTATTCTACTCTACTCTACTCTACTCTACTCTACTCTATACTCTACTCTACTCTACTCTATTCCGTATTTTCTATTCTGTTCTATTCTATTCTGTTATTCTATTCTGTTCCATTCCATTCCATTCCATTCCATTCCGTTCCGTTCCGTTCCATTCCATTCCATTCCATTCTATTCCATATTTTTTATTCTGTTCTGTTATTCTATTCTATTCTATTCTGTTCTGTTATTCTATTCTATTCTATTCTATTCTATTCTATTCTATTCTATTCTATTCTATTCTATTCTATTCTATTCTATTCTTATTCTACTCTACTCTACTCTATTCTATTCTGTATTTTCTATTCTGTTCTATTCTATTCTGTTATTCTATTCTGTTCTGTTCCATTCCGTTCCATTCCATTCCGTTCCATTCCATTCTATTCCATATTTTTTATTCTGTTCTGTTATTCTATTCTATTCCATTTGGTTATTCTATTCTATTCCTATTCCTATTCCTATTCCTATTCCTATTCCTATTCCTATTCCTATTCCTATTCCTATTCCTATTCCTATTCCTATTCTATTCTATTCTATTCTATTCTATTCTATTCTATTCTATTCTATTCTATTCTATTCTTCTATGCTATGTTATGCTATGCTTGGCGACCTTGAAGCATGTAGACTGAATTCACACAGATAAGATTCAAGCTCAGAGGACCTAGATAAAGTCCTTCCTGATCTGTTTCTAGGAAACAGTCCAGAATCCTGTCCAAAATACATACACCTAACGGTGAGAATAGAATATATAAAAACTTCACAATGGAACATAGAAAGGGTGCCAGTTAAATCTGCCATAAAAACACAAGAAATGTCATAGTAGCAAGATTAAATCTTCCATTACTTGTGAGATCTAAATCACCTGATCGTAACCTTTGTTCCAGACTCGAGAATGTTACTGTTAAGGTGTTACTTTTACAATTTACCCAAGTTGTAAAAGGCTACAATTTTTATTCTATCACAACTGTTTCATACTTTATGGGAACATAAATTATATACAGGAACCTTTTTCTCGGTACAAGTATTTATCTAGACTCTGCCCCTCCACTTGATAGTATAACAACTAAAAAAGTGGAACAGGTTCACTTTACTCATTCCAAGATAAGTAAACCAGCTAGTAGTACAAGCCTTTCAATCATTCATCTTTGACTCAAATGAACACTGAGGTGTGTGGTATTATCATTGAGAAGGGCAGCCCAAGATAGATCAAACCATCACCTTAGCCATGTGAAACCAGCCTGACTCTTCCCAAGACACTAAGCAAAACTGGAACAAGCTGTGCAAAATAAGAGCTTATCAAAGGACACAAATACCAGGATACAAAGAGCTGAGTTCTGCCTGCATGTCCTGTTTACATTTTCCCTCTTCCCATTTTTGAACAACCATATTAAAAACATGCCCTCCTAAACACACGACAGAAGCCTCTCTCTTGTAGGGCATCCCAGCTATAAGCTATTCACCCTTCATCCCATTGCATGATTGTAATAATTTACACTAGCGAAGACACACGTGCACAGATTTCCATGTATATGTGTGTGTGTAGATCACACAGTCTCAAAGCACACCCACACATAGCACACCAACAACTTTGAATATATATATATTCTGGAAGACTGAAGAGCTTCTGAGCTCATCTAAGTTGGTATCTGAAAGACACTGCAAGCACTGGTTTGTTTCTTCACTCACCTTGTTCAAGCGGCTGGCTTTTGGTTGAAGTTGTTTTCATCTTGAGTGCCTCCCTCACGGACATGTCACAACATGAGCCTTTGTTAGTATCTTGGTCGCTGTCTGCTTGGTCGCTATCCCCATGCCCGCTGTCTCTCAGGCTGGCTCGTTCGGGATCCTTGAATGTGGAGCTACTGACATTTGTGCATCAAGAGACAGACAGGCAGAGAGAGAAAGAGAAAGAGAGAGAGAAAGAGAGAGGGGGATAGAGAAAGAGAGAGAGGGAGAGAAAGAGAGAGAGAGAAGAGAGAGGGAGGGAGGGAGAGAAAGAAAGAGAGAGGGACAGAAAGAGGGAGATAGAGAGAAGAGAGAGAGAGAAAAAGAGAGAAAAAGAGAGGGAGAGAAAGACAAAGAGAGTAAGAGAAAGAGAAAGAGAGAGGG